>LWMK02000238.1:39632-109000 GCA_001693075.2 Taenia saginata | reverse complement strand
TAGCCGTACTCACACGAATTTTCACGCTGACGGTAGGTAGCTGATTCACCGAAACCACCCAACCATCCCTCCGTGTGGTACCAAAGAAAATCAGCAGTACTACTTATTGCGAAAAGAGTAGCGAATTGCCAGGTGAGTGAAGACCAACTTCGAACTTTCTAAACGGCAGTAATAAGAGAAAAAGGACTCAAAATTATTTTAGCCATTAAGTAAGATGTTGTGAAACGGACGCCTCTGAATTTCCGCTGAAGAGCTCTGGGCTTTTCTTTCCATTGTGATAGTCCCTATCACATGGAAAACAACCTGGTATTGACAGAGGGCAAGGCCGGTGGGCGAAGTCCGAGGTAGGAACCGTGAATTGTACTATCCACTGCAACTGTGCTTCTTTAAGTTTGCCAAACATTGGCAGTGGACCGACTTGCTATTTACCACTGAGCAGTGTAAGCACTGCAGCACGCGCCCTTGGATGTGGAACCAAAGGTCTCGGTTTGACTCAAGCACTGGCCATACTTGTCTGCTTTTCCATTTATCCATCTATACACTCACGCAAAAGAGATGGATACGGAAGTTGGTTTGGACTGTGAGAAAGCGGAGTAAGGGAATTCGGTTGGCCATCGGTGCCACCGAGACGATTGCTCAACACCAGCAACACACTTTGAATCACCTCTTCTCCCACTCTACGAGCAGAACAAATGCTTGTTTAGCCAATAAAGAGTTGTGATTCCGAAAAATTTGATAATGTGAGTTCGTGCACACACACACTCACGCACCTACACACAAGCACAAACAGAAGTGGGGTTAATTGCGACCATAATTAAAATGAGTTTTACTGACCGCTTATCTACCATACGAAGCGACCTCGACCCATAAACAAGGCAGAAGACTGGTGTGCAGCAAATCCTTAAGGCATGGATGAAGAGAGGGTTAGCCCAGAAATTGCCCAAGCTACCCAATTGCGACGGCACATTATTTGAAGCAATGATGCGTTAGGTCCAGATGAATGGTTATTATCAGGTTAGGAAATAGCACATTGCCATCCACACGCCAAACAGGTAGGGACCTAACATGTACGAAACAGCTTTCATTAGGGCATGAATAGGAGTGATGGCCAAGAGACAAAATGTCAGCGTCTACATCTGGAGGCAATCCTCAATCGTAGAAGCTGCCAGCCGATCGTTCTTCTTTCATCTGCTATAAATTTCCATATAACAAGCGATGAGCTCATAAAGCCATCGGTTTGACACACGTCTCTGACCGATGTTATGAGGATGGTGGGTTGAAATAGAAATGGTTGTTAATGGAACTACAGAGGAGTAATCGAAGTGGCATTTGTGGTGCAACATTTACCGTAGAGGCAGACGGAATGGCTCAGCTTTTAATGACTGATGAACTACTGTTTCTTTATTTACACCTCACTCACCACTGTATTCTCGCAAGACTGTGAGTTACTCACGTTTCCGCCTCCCTGTGTGCGGGTGAATTAGTGACGCTGTGTCGACTGCAGACATAATCATGCACTTTTAGGCACCGATTTGATAAATCGGGCTTTGATAAATTAAAATATATCCAAAGGAGCACGCCTAGGAAAGAGTTGTCTCGAGTAAATGCAAAGACAAAAAAGACTGGTCATCCAGTCCCATGTATGGGGGCGCACGACAATAGGAAATCGGTAAAGTGATGTCTCGCATAAATGACGCATGGAATCGGCACCGGTGAAGGAAAAAAGGCAGAAGAGCTACAGTCTCCATGGCTAGGATGAACGATGAGGTGTGAATAGGAGTGGATGTAACAGGAACCATCACAAACCCCACAAACAATGCGACGCACAGAAGTTGCTTTATTTTAATGCATGCAATCCCATGGGTGCAGCATCTGTTTACTCAAGGAATACGCGTGACAAAAGGACGATTCATTAACAATTTTTTGGAACAACATTTGGTAGTTGAACCGCAGCCGCGCGAATTGTTTGCCATTCGTATGAAGAGAAAGGAGATGAAGTGGTCGAGGGTGAAATCAAAGAGATGACATCTGTGGCGCAACTCACAAAACAATGCGCGTATGACATTACGCAGTGTTGCTTGGCAGATCGTAGAAAGAATTGTATCAGCTGTACCATGGTGAGCAACTGTGGCATTCCTGTGCCCCACACGCGTGTATTAGTGCACTGAAAGTGGAGAACGCATAACCAATTTAAGCTATCCAATTTTAAATGCGGTTTTAAATGGCTCGACTCGGTTCAGGCAGACGTACATGCTTGATCCATTCTTCCTGTCACCTGACTCACTTCTCATCCACCTTCTCTAATAATTCTACACCACATTGACGATATATTGTTGCCGAATACGCTAAATGCTTGTAATTTCCTCAGAGGTACATTAGTCGGCATGTTCATTCTGACAATGGCAGCCCTCAATTGTGCCTTCATTGCATTAACCACGAACAGTGCTGAGTCTCCGAATACATTCAACCTCCATCTATGAAAACTTCGATAAACTCATGGTGGCATCCCGGGGATGAGAAGTAATGCTTGCCTATGGAAGAAAAGGCGGCATTTCATTGCCTATGACGCGTTCTAAGTATATTCTCTAGTCCATCCATTTGGCTTTGACTGATAGAAGTCTTCGTGAACGAATCAGCGAACATGGTTGGGCACGAGAGAGAGATTGATGCTCTATGTCAAGTGCGATGCTTTTATTGTAGATAGCACCCTACACAAAGAAGCGCAGTAACAGGTAATTCGATGCAGCAGCGACTGTTTCATGCGGCATGGAGGATAGATGGTGCGCCATGCATCACTGCACTTGATATTTCCTCATTTTACACACTCTCACAGACAGAAATAGTCAAGTTGAATAGAAGAGCAACCGGAAAAGTCTTGTTTTATTAAGGGATTTTGCGGTTAGTGTTAATTCTTCCCGGTAATGCATAAAAGCGATTAAATTTGGCATTAACGAAATTAGCGTTTGCGTATAATAATCGAGTGAAAGCTGCCGGAGATTTAACAGCCAAATTGCTGCAGTGATAAACGGAGTTAACACATCTATTAGCTCGTTGGTTGTTTTAATGCAAGCAGTTTGTCCGATTTTTGTTCATGCAACACCTTGTCCATGCCAGCATAGTTAACATTTTCTGATTTCCATTTGACAGTCAGGACTTGAGATGCATTGTGGCCTACACCGACCATGGTCATGAAGGAAACTGCTGTGGTTACGCACCAATTTAGTGGTTGCTTTCTTCGAGTGCTGATCTGAGTTGGTGGTCCATGGTTTCGATGTTTNTAACGAAATTAACGTTTGCGTGGCATAATCGAGTGAAAGCTGCCGGAGATTTAACAGCCAAATTGCTGCAGTGATAAACGGAGTTAACACATCTATTAGCTCGTTGGTTGTTTTAATGCAAGCAGTTTGTCCGATTTTTGTTCATGCAACANAATGCGTAAAAGCGATTAAATTTGGCGTTAACGAAATTAACGTTTGCGTGGCATAATCGAGTGAAAGCTGCCGGAGATTTAACAGCCAAATTGCTGCAGTGATAAACGGAGTTAACACATCTATTAGCTCGTTGGTTGTTTTAATGCAAGCAGTTTGTCCGATTTTTGTTCATGCAACACCTTGTCCATGCCAGCATAGTTAACATTTTCTGATTTCCATTTGACAGTCAGAACTTAAGATGCATTGTGGCCTACACCGACCATGGTCATGAAGGAAACTGCTGTGGTTACGCACCAATTTAGTGGTTGCTTTCTTCGAGTGCTGATCTGAGTTGGTGGTCCATGGTTTCGATGTTTGACTAGCACCAGCTGTGCAAGAAATTTGAGGTCAACTTTGACACCTTCACTTGTATGCTCTTTGAAAGCGCAAATTTAAGGAAAACATTTGCGATGCATTTCCAACTTACCCATCGGTGTAACTATTCCCATGCGCGAATTTGCTGACAGCCACAGTGTCCTCCGTCATGTCGCAAGAGATAAATTTTCACTCATACCTCACCATTCATGCCATGTCAGTCCTCCTCAACATCAACTCCATTCTACTTTCCAATTGCTTGGCTGTTTTTTTCTCTTCAAGAAAGAATACATATTTGTGTTCCAAGAATTTGCCAAGAAATGCCTCCTTGATAAGTACGGCTAAGATCCTTTTACCTTGCGAGCATAGAAGCTGATGACTGAACGGGACATCGTTTGGCTTCCAAACTGGCATAAACATTCGTCTCATCTGGGCAACTGAGCGAGTCCTTTCTCAGCCGATGACTTCTGTTCCATCGCCATCGCGTCAACTCCTGCGTTATCAAGTACTGCCTCCTCATCGGAATTCCTTCGCAACTGCTGTGTCAGTTGCGGATATTTGGATTCTTTAGTTGCACTAACTAATCGCAATGCCATTGCCATCTTGAGGGGCTTCGGCGTGTGTCCGCCCTTTGCACATTCTCCACCTTGTATGGTGCACTCGAGCAACTCTACCACCATCACTCATGTGCTTTCTAGACGATAACAGTTATTGTTGTTATATGACCGCACATGGAATGGGTGGAAAGGTCAGGCCGTAAAGACAATAGAGATTGTAACTTAACATGAGGGTCGTTTTAAGCACAGCTTGGAGAAGCTAAACGTACAGTTGCGTCCACCCAGTCAGTAAGTGCTTTCGTCGACAATAACCTCCCATACCAGACGAAATGCAATGTTATCAAAAGTGAATCAAGATAAATTTGGAGTGTAATGCAAATCTATTGAATAGAAAGTGTGGGCGATGAGGAACTCAAGTTGCCCCTTTTCCCACATCTAGAAGATGGGCGCAAAGTGGTTAATGAGAATGGCGATGACTGCAACCGCTTAACAAATACTTCGGTAGAGAAATCATCCAAGAAATTAATATTGTCAAAGGACATCAGGCGGTNTAATGCAAATCTATTGAATAGAAAGTGTGGGCGATGAGGAACTCAAGTTGCCCCTTTTCCCACATCTAGAAGATGGGCGCAAAGTGGTTAATGAGAATGGCGATGACTGCAACCGCTTAACAAATACTTCGGTAGAGAAATCATCCAAGAAATTAATATTGTCAAAGGACATCAGGCGGTTACAGTCGGTTCTGACACGGTCAAACCACTAGTCTGTGATAAACGAAATTTCCGAGAGAACTCACTGAGTGAGACGCCTAATGATTGACTCGACGCATTTGGTATGAAAAAGGAAACACAAAGAGGCTTGGTCGGGTCAGTGAGGTGAAGAGGAGAAGGTGAAACGCCGGATTTAATAACACTATGCCCATCGCCATTCACATGTGTGGAAGCTTCGTCGGATTAAATGAAGGGTTTGGCCTTTGCAAAGCATCAAATGCGCCGCATACTATAGAGTTTCACATTGCCACACAAGGAGAAGAATGGCTAGTCGTAAAATGAACCACTGCTTCCGTAACTAGTAAACGTCTCTGTGTAGCCATGGGCCTATTGCAGATAATTGACCACTGCAAAATCTCTGCCTCACGCGCCTGTATCAAGGAGTGGATGAGTTAATTGCGAAGGTAGATTAATCCCAGAGACACAAATTTTAAGCACAGATTATTCCAATTTGATGAATTTAGTTAGACAGAATTAAAGATGAAAGCGCATTAACTCAAGCTGCTTGCTATTCAGGCAGGACATTTTGCCTATAAGCATTTGGAAATTGGCTCCTTACGCAGGTAAACCTCGTAACGAGGGGAGTATGATTCAATTAAAAACACTTTGCAACGCTTAAAGTTTGCTGACTTGAGACTTACATTATCCAAAACCTCAAATGAAGCTACCCTCTAATCCTCCCTTACCTTCTCTTTTCTGAAATAAAACCTTACTTAACGGCATTAAACACTTCAACTCCACTAGTACAGTCACACCTACTTTCACTGATCTCACTCAGATAGAAGCAAAGGCGTCGTTTGTAATTGTGCCTTTCCATCCACTCAGATTCCACCCCGGTCCACTCATGTGATCGTCGCGAGGCGCTTTATCAAGCAATGAACCGCAGTCAGAATAGCAATCAGAGCTTCTAACATCCACACACGTTCACGTGTGGGCGACCCTTCGTACATGAGGTCAGACCGGTGACTCAGGCAGAAGCATAGGTGGTGAGCTTTGCTGTGCCCATTCCTTTCGCTGCATCGAAAAGTGGCTTATGTGTCGCTAGTATGCATTATTTTGCCTGAGTTCTCCTGCAGGTAAGATGCATTAAATCATGCCTCATCGAGGAATACCGCCACTGGGTAGGCTTGATCAGCGATTCCTCATAAGTGCATTGGAAATGGAACGGGAGGGCCTAAGCCAAGTGGCGTGCAAACCGATTCCAAAACGTCTCATGTCTTCACGTAATCACTAATAATATATACACTGAGATACTGGCAATGCAGACGCCTCAGAGTCCATCGACGTGGTTGTTGGTATGGCACGGAACAATCTGTCATTTCATTTGGGGTTCGTTGTTTTATTCTTTCTTTCTTTTCTGTATCAGGTGCCAAGTCAGTAGGAAGAGAGTGACACTTCGGTAGGGTGTTATACGTCGACGTCTCCTTCCTCATGGGTGTCACCGATCATGAAGCGGAGTTGTTGCCTTGTCCTCACGTAGTCTCACTCGAATTGCTTTGCCACGTCTCGGTAGCCTGTATTGCACTGCGCCTTCATTTAATGTGTGGAGGAGGCGTCGAAGAAGAGGTCACACGTGTAGTGGGTGAGAATCCGATTTATATCCACGCCATCCCACTGCCTAGTGCTCAGTAATGTCTGCTTTGCTTGCTATCATCTTTGGCTTCCGCAATGTATGTCGACTGCGCCACTTAAAGCTCTTATATGGAAAACATATAGGCAAACGCATACTTCACTAACGATAGCATTTGAGATGCAGACTTCACGTAATAGAGCTCTATGTCATTTAGTAGTTCACAAAACTATCCATTGCTAAAGGTGAAGCCTCTGAGTCCTTCTTTACAGTCAGATGCCCAACAATTCTTTGCTCCCTCGGGCAAGACGTGATTATCTCACTTTACCTTGCCCCTGCATTTGGTCGTCGGTGTGGAAACGCATTTGCTGCGCGCCAGGTACTAAGCCAACATAACCCACTCAGGCGGTAAGCATAATGCGATTGATGAGTATTCTGCATTACGATGCATCCCATTTACTATTTTGCTTCAAAAATCATACGTTTGTGAAGGTCGAGTAATCCTGTCAGCAGTTAGCCTGGACACCAGTCATGCCATGGAGAATTCACACTCTTGTGAGGCTCCTTCTAAGTTTCTTCTGCAAGCATTCTTTCGCATTAGTCGTGGACGACCGCGCCACCATGCCAATGGCATAGTCAGTATTGCTGTCTACTTCGTACGGATTTACATCATAGTTCTATAGAGTGACACCTCTTTCTCTTGCGGTAGCCCCACATAAGGAACCTTTATTCGTGATGGAGATAGATTCTTGCAGAATCCACTTGATTTAGTGAACTAAAAGTTATTCCAGCAGCGCAAAATACAATGTGTTTCCATGATTTCGAACTCGTGGTCTACTTGAGGGTCGCCTTCTGGATGATCTCAAGCAAAGTTCTCTTCTTACGCCTCTACAACAGCTCCAATGAGGACACCAAACTAATGGCCACTAAAAGCTGTCAGCACCTCCTTCCTTCTCCTCCTCCTCCTCCTCAGCTGTCTAATCATTAACGCAATTGGCCACATGCACTCACCTGTCACTCTTAATTGTCTCAAGAGCAAGAACAGGGTGCAGAATACCAGTGGACTCTGAGTGTTGGAAAACACTGTTACTGTTACTTCATAAGTAGAGTGATTTTAGCAAAGTGGCTGCTTAGTCTGGCAGACAGAATGCTGCCTTGATGAATGCACATGTTATCCCGGATGGGCTTGCATCGATAAGCAGAAGTAGATGCATCCACTCGAGCCAGATGCGATCGGGGCAGGACAGTTTGCCAACAAACATGAAATTGGCTTTCAACGCCAGTTAACCTCATTACAAGAGCAGGCTGACCCAACAAAAAAGATGATTAGCAATCGAAACTGCTGATTTGTGGTCAGCATTGTCTAACACCTCCAATAAAGTAACCTCTAATTTCGCCTTTACTCTGGTACTATGCGATGAATCACGATCATTTTGCTTCTCTCTAAGACAACATCACGAGTGCTTCGAATGCAACGGTACAATACGTCTTGCCTTGAGCCGACTAAACATAACTCCCTATGCACAGAAAAGCATTAAATGATGATTAATCCGTCACTTAGCCTCACCAACTTATGGCAGGCAGCCCTACCGTCACCACCGTGTGTCTCGTAGTGCACACGCAGCGGTTGGTTGGTGCACTCGGAGATTATCATTGGTCCGACATCCGTGCTTGCTTCTAAGTCAACTCGCTACGATGGACTCGCACTTCTCCTCATGTTGCGAAGCTGTGCGGTGGTTGTTAGTCTTCTCAGCATTTTGCTGTGCGCATCTTCTGAAGATGCACCGATTACGTAGCCAGATCAACGTCACCTACCTGTAAGCCTCGATCAACAATGGAGCAGTATATTGACTCTCCACTGGCCTGTGAAGGAGTACTGTGCAGCGAATGGCCTTGTGAATTTCTCAGTTACCATCACAAGGGCTGGATGTGAAAAATCTTGGGAGCTTGTTAGCACGACAAATGAACGCCTATATGCCACAATTGACAACGATGAGGCTGAGTATCACGTCGCAGCCGAAATGAAGACCAAATTCAATTTGCAGGGAGTGTCTGCCAACGCTGGCCTAAAGACAGATAACAAAGGGAGTTCATGAAGTTCTTGCTGATGGTGATGGTCCATTCGTGGTGGTATTGAAGTACTACTCCACAGGGGAATGCTTGCTGATCATCTACAATGAGACTGCTAACCACACGGTATGTAAACACTACTCAATCTGTATATAGTAGATGCATAAAACTTATGCTTTATTGTGCTGTCTGTTCCTTTGATTCGGTTTATTTTCTTTAGTAAAAAAATGTGTGCCATCTTAATGAATGAGCGTTAGGTTTATAATTCCACAACCGAATAGACTAGCTTGCATAGTTACCCAGACTGAATACAGGACTAATGAATCAAGGAGTCTAATGTTAAGTTCGATACGAAATAATGCTTTCGCGTTACCAAAATGTGATTGCTGAATTCCGATTTCCACTAACTTCTGGCCTGTCAAGAAGCTGTCTACGTATTTCGTTTGGAACACGTTTTGCTTTGCCTCGAATCACAAGCCCTTCTGCTCTTTCTGCCTAGATCGAGGAACTGGATGTCTGCCGAGGTGGAGAACGTGCGTCAATGGCAATCGCTTTGCCNGACATGTGCCCTCGTAAGTAAGCATGTATACTCCGGAGGCCCTCTTTCCAAGGGCATGTGAAGCTATGTAGAATCACACCATCGGCAAAGTTGGGCAGCACTCGGTGTGGATGGTAGAGTGGTTGCGAAATGGACAAGGAGATGTAAAATTGCATTAACAATAAAATTACTTATTCCTCACACATGATGGTTGAAGGCATTTGCGCTTCTGTTCAATCTCTCATCAGGCTATAGCAAAACCACCACCTCCTCCACCACTCTCACCACTGCGTCAACCAGCACTCCAAGGGAGAAGAAGGAGGTAACAACAAAGGAGGAGCGAAAAGAAGCAGCCTCGGCCACCACACAGCGTAAGACGTGCTGTGCTTTGCCAAAACTGTCTCCTTTCGTGGTTCTTGACTGCTAAGGTAGCAATTTAACTGCCACCTCTGGTGTCCTAGCTTTTAATTTAAAACAGGGAATGCGTCAGTCGATCCCACGTACGAAGATCTGAGTTAACATTTAGACTACGATAGCAGCTTTGTTCTAGAGGCATAATCATGTCATGCACTACATGAGCAGTCTCATCACATTAGATAATTGCTGCTACCAAGGAGATAAGCCAATGCAAAGCCGGCAGAAATCCCATTAAACAATCAGGTTCCCATGATTATTATTTTAGAACCAGCGTCTCCTAAGACCACTCAGTAAACTCTTTCAACCAGCACTCCAAAGGAGGAGAGCAAAGAAGCAGCCTCGACCACCACACAGCGTAAGATGTGCTGCAATTTGCCTAAACTTTCTCCTTTCGTGGCTCCTGGCTGGTGAAGTGCAAATTTTGCAGCCAAATCTGGCGTCCCAGCTTTTAACTTAAAACTGGGAATGCGTCAGTCGATCCCACCTGTGAAGACCTGAGTCAACTTTTAACTATGGAAGCTGCTTTCTTCTAGAGGCATAATCATGTCTTGCACTAGTAGGGCAGTCACATCAAATTAGATGAATTGCTGCTGCAAAGGAGACGTGCCAATGCAAAGCCAGCAGAAACCTCATTGACTAATCAGATTCCTGTATTTGTCATTTTAGAACCAGCGTCTCCTGAGACCACTCAGTCAACTCTTTCGACCAGCACTCCAAATGAGGAGAGCAAAGAAGTAACCTTGACCACCACACAACGTAAGACATGCTGCAATTTGCCTAAACCTTCTCCTTTCGTGGCTCTTGACTGCTGAAGCATCAATTTAATTGCCAGCTCTGGTGTCCCAGCTATTAGCATAAAACGGGAAATGCATTGGTCGATCGAGCCTGTGAAGACCTGAGTCAACTTTTAACTATGGAAGCAGCTTTCTTCTAGAGGCCTAATCATGTCTTGCACTACGAGAGCAGTCTCATCACATTAGATTAATCGCTGCTACCAAGGCGATGAGCCAATGCAAAGCTGACACGAATCCATTGATTAATCGGAGTCCTGTATTTATCATTTTAGAACCAGCGTCTCCTGAGACCACTCATTCAACTCTTTCAACCAGCACTCCAAAGGAGGAGAGCAAAGAAGCAGTCACGACCACCACACAACGTAAGACATGCTGCAATTTGCTTAAACATTCTCCTTTCGTGGCTCTTGACCGCTGAACCATCCATTTTACTGCCACACCTGATGGCTCAGTTTCTGGTAGGGCAGAAACAGTACGAATCAATCATCATTAGAACTATCAAAGCAGTTGTTTTGAGAGGCACAACCATGTTTCGCACCACAAGAGCAGGCTCATTTCATTGCAAGTATTTCTTCTACAAAAAAGTTGAGCCAATGGAAAGGCAGTAGAGACCTCATTAACCAATCAGAGTCCTGTATTTTCTGGTTGTTTTAGGACCAGTGCCTCCTGAGACCACCCACGCAACCCTTTCAATAGCTAGTAAAGTTGGTAAGTTTGTGAAATTCCCACGGCCAATTTACCAAATCCAGGGGTACATTGACTCCGTAAAGTGACGTTTATTTAAATGAGACGTTGTAGGTCACTTTCATCCAATTTACTCGAGACGTTGTAACAAATTGAAGTCATTTGAATAACCTGGTATAAATGGTTAGGTTTTGTGGTGATTTTGCTGAAGTTGTGCTGACCCTAACCGGTAAACATCTATTTTGAAAAGAACCTATCGCTTCGCCACTCATCGAACTACCTAAATATGGGTACACAGCACTTCCTCCGGAAAAGACAGTCGAGGGTAAGTTCGGCTTTCCATGCGAAAGTAGTCAAAGAGAAATGGCATTGACTAAAGGTGATGGTTTTCCATTTAAAAGACGTGTGAGGATTAAGAACACGCTGCTCGCTGTCTTCGGAACCTTAGGAGCCTACCTCGTAGTCGCCGCTGCTGTGCTGATTTTGCGGTGGTGGCGTCGGAGAAACGCTGCAAAGAGGTTTGAGTGCGTTGCTAGTTACGGTGCCACTTGTACGTTCGAAAGGTGCTTGACCTATCCACTTGCATTTCTTTGCAGGAATCCTCCTCCCGCCGACCTACCACCGTTCTACTCGTGGGGAGGGTCTTTGGATGAAATCCTCAGCTCGTAGTTTCGAACGCAAGGGTTACCACAATTTGTTTACCCATAGCGAGAGAGTAGCAATCGTTGACTTTGTGACATCCAAAATGTGTTTCATGTATCCTCTACCCCTTCCTCTTTCCTTCTTTACTTGTGGTTCTGCAAATCGCATCCGCCTATACGTTGCCCAAACAAAGACTACTTAGAACAGCTTGTGAGTCATTTCTCTGCGTTTGTGTTCGCACTTCGATTCTTCGATTCATTGCAGTGCAACACAGAGTGGAACAGGCTATCAGGCCATCAGGCAGATCACTGCATTCAAGTTGGTTACAGCGAAATTCCAACTTTTTGACCACTTGTAGTTGAAGTTGCTTCCAAGGTTGAGCTGTTCCGACAATTCTTTTGGCCTACTGGTACAAGGTAAGACTTGACTTGACCATCTACTGCCACTCAGATGTGGAAGTTGAATAGACAAAAGGTCTGCTAAAGTAGCATGAAAATACTTAGTTGCCGGGTCGGTTTCCTGTGAACACCGATTTGGTTTGAGTTTGAGATTGCACAGGCTAATAAGGGAGCTAATGCGGCCTGGAGTGAGCATCAAACCCTTCTACATGATGTCTTCAAAATTCCCTTTACTGACACTAGAAGGTGTGGCCACGCCCAAGTCGGCACTTTTGTGCATTCCTCCGCAGACAGGCACCTGACACCGTCAACACACTTGTCACTGTCTACGCCTTCTTGCCGTTATTAAGAATGAGGCTGAGCATCCTTATGGTAACTCGACTGAAGTCGCTGCTGTGTCTACTCAAGGCACTTCCTTATCAATCCTTAGGGGCGAGGACGCAAAATTGCAAGTTTGCTGGTCAAGCCATTGTAGGACTTAGGTAGGTAAGGGCTGGAAACTTAAAGCAGCCTTTGGTTCCACGTGGAATTCTGTCACTACTGCCATCTTAGTGCATCTCTCTTACCACTGAACTGAGACGTGGAAAGCAACAATACAATAGACGGACTCTTCGATGTTGCTGAACCCATGCAGCCCAGCATGCTTCACCTGGTCTTCGGTGTGGAGGACTGGCATGTTACCCAGTGTGAATCTCCATTCGATTGTGTTATTTGTGCAGGTCCTACGGGATTACCAGACGTTGGCGAGGACATGCTCAGAGCTTTGACCAAATGTTAAATAAAGAGCGTCGCAATAGATGGGCTTGTTTTAGACAGTTGTTTTACCCTGCCAGCTTTTACGTCTATCTCTGTTTTGCTGAGCCATTTGGCTTCCAATAGGTGTACAAATCCTGCTCGAAATCTTCTGCACGAAGGCATAAACATCCGAAGGCTCAAGTTTGCTGCCCTGTTTTAGGGTGAACTCTGTGGCCTATCGTTGACACCTGCTGTTGACCACTTCCATTTCGCACTGTCTATTCACTTAAGCAGGCTTTTCAGCAGCTCGTCAGGGCTGATTTTGTACATCCTTCCTCCAGAGCCATCCATCCACCAACCTTGGGACCCCATTGGCTCTGATGCTCCATGCTCAAATTCGATGCTTGTCACGATTTTGTGGGTGTTATTTTACAATAACCACTTTCTTCAAGCAGCGAGAATTAAAAATGATTTACTGTTGTTGTAGCTGCTGCTTAGCGGTCACATCTATCAGTCACTTCCACTCCCTCCTACGTTAAGAGAACTTTGCGAATCGTGTGATGTCCGAATTTGTAGATGTAGAATATGAATGCTTAGTGATAGATGGCACAATTCTAGGGAAATTTTACGAGTCCATGTCATGCTATTCTGTTATTGTCTAGAAGGAAGAGTGGAGTTTCGCCGTGTGCAATAGTCCATTTAACTTACGTCGCATGACATGGCTTCACGATGACAATGGAAATCGTGTGGTTCTTCTGCGAGTGCTGTTGTTAAGTCTCTTCGCAGCTGTTCGTCTGGTTTAACTATAATGTCTATTTTAGCAGAATATTGGCTGTGAGGCAGGAGTAACGATGATGATAGGAGTTTCTCAACGGGTGGAATGCTACTTATTAGTTTTAGTAGATGCACATACGTGGGGTGTGTTGGGGACCATTAAATATCGGGTCGTATGCAAGAGCAACTGCATTGGAGTGGGGCAGCATTTCTAGAGGAATCTCAAAAACGAGCCAAGAGTGTAAGGAGACGCTTGTTCAAGAGCCCCAACGGCGTTTTCGTTCAAAACATGGTTTTCTTATAGTCACTAGAAGCCATCATAAATATTTAGATGTGTACGACTTTATTTTTTTGAACTGGAGCATTATACGGAAATCACAAAAACGGATCAAGAGTTTAGAGAGACGCTTATTCAAGAGCCCCAACAATATTGCTGTGCAAAACATGGTTTTGCTACAAATGTCTTCTTTTGAGAACAATTCTTTACAGAGGGCAGTTTTCCTGGGAAAAAATGCACACGGGTTTCTTGGTTCTCTTTATGTTGGACAGATGATTTGCCACGTTTTCAGCAGGGGCGGTGAAATTTGACTATAAGTGTTAGCTCTCCCTCTTTGAAAATTATTTCAAATTTCAAAAGAAGTCTATGTCAAAACTAAGAAGTGGGCTACTGCGCAATAGTTGTATTCGTTTCTATGCTATGGAACGTAACCTGTACACGGGCCACTTCCTGTACGAATTCTTCACGACAGGGCATGGCTGCTTTTGATTCCCCTGTTCAATTCCAAAGGTAGTGGGTTTGCTGGATGGGCATAATATCAGAAATATGGTAGTCCAATCAATTAAAATATTTGCAGAATTGTTATTCTAGAATCCCGATGGGATCATGCTAGTGGCAAGCATTTACTCATCTCCGCTGCTACTACTTCTGTCTGACAACCTGGAACAGAGATGGTTGTTAGCATAGATGGAGCAGCGGGTGTCAGTGAACCTCTTTTTGTTCCAAGACGGAGACTCTTCGCCCACCAATTCCTGTTTGCAGAGGCCCTAATTAGCTAAGCGGCACCAATTACATCTTCAAGTGGTGCTTGGCCGAATTTTGCCTTTATTTATAATTCTAGACCATATGACAAAGCCAATCGAGCAGAGACAAGGTAGCTCCAAAACGTTAGTGTGATTACAAAACCAAATGAAGGATCTTGACGAATTCCAACTGCAACAGAACTTGCTGGAGGATCCTTGTGCGGATTTGGAGGTTGCTGCAGTCACTTAGTTGTAGTCACTCAAATATCGAGCTTCGAAGGCCATTCGCGTGGCCTAATACGCAGCCACTGGAGTCGTAATGATTCCACACCCTTCTGTACAAATCTGAATTCGTCTAAATCTATTCCATTTTTGTACCCTCATTCGCTGATGCTCCCATTCTCCTCCATTTGTGTCTGTCTGTGCTCATAGTGTTCGTTGTGCACCGATCCAAGTCCATTTGCAGTATACTCACATTCCTTCTCCGCCTACAACAAGGGATTATGGGTACTGCGGATGAAATCATGCACAAGCCGTATCCACTCTGTTCTCGGCAAGGTGAACTTTACTGGCGTTCCCACACGTGCGTGATTCGGTTGTCTTCTTCCCGTCTCTGTCCCATCCAGGGTCTCAGGTCTTGCGGTCTTAAAAGTAAACTAACGTAGAATTCCATGTTTTTTATAACGTCCCTTGCTTATCAAAAGAATTTCTCAGGACGGGATTTTATGGACTTTCAAACCCACGGGATGTGGTTGGAATTGACGTCTTTCTGTTCACAGCTTCATTTGTGGCTACATTCAAAGAGAGTGATTGCTGTGACTCCAATCAGAGCACCCAAGTTTAGTGGAACCAGGCCTCGTTTAAATGACATCAAGAAATTCAAAATGTTCGCATGGCACTTTGCTTTAGCCAAGTTCGGAGTTCTGTGTTCAATTTGGAGTCCAATGAAGTGCATTTAGCGTACTGTTTGTGGAAGTAAATTGAATTGAGCCCCCTTAAAACAATACTGCATGGTTTTTGGCTAGCTAACTGCAAGGAACAAGAGCAACCGGTGTTAATCAGCTGGAGATTGTAGCAGTGAAGATGTCACGACTAGATGTTATAGCTTAGAATGTGACTTCCAGAATTGGTGAATGCTTTCTCCGACTCTGTAAGTTTTGTTATACGTTATATGTTATGTGTCCCTCACATTCGCGGACAAATGCCAAAGAACGACTTCTGCCCCAACAAACCAAGGAATGGGGCTCTTTACACTGTGTTACCGGCTAAAACTGTTGTCATCCAGATGGGTAAAGGATTAGAATGCCTTTGATTCCGTATTCTTCCACTCTATGAGCAACAAAATTGACCTTGGTGTTGTATGGACATCAAAGTCACCAGTTCACAGAAGATTACTATGAAGCCGTTTGAACGCGCTTTTCTATGAGTTGCAGTGGACTTTAAAAAATTAGGGCGTGTATTGTTTAAAGGCTACTCCAAACATATCCATTAATGGGGATTGGTGGAAGGAAAGAGGGTAAGAAGAGGAACCAAACCATTGATATATACCAGTGAAATGAGTCCAATTATAAAAACTACGAAATTTTGCTCCACAAAATTCTCACAAAACTAGCAGTCGACGCACAATTTGAGTGGATTTCCAATTCTCGTTTTTGCTCTTTTGTTATTGCTGTTGTTGTTGGTATTGTTGAAAAAGTTACAGTTGTTCCCAGTATGGATGTGGGATTGGCTATCCCCTTCCTGTGCGCCTCCTGACTACCTTTCGTGCTCTGTCCCAGTCACCGGTTTTGGGGTATTTAGACTACGCCAGTGGCCTAATCGTGTGCAGCAGTGGATTTAGCAATCTAAAATAAATTTAAAGTCAGTGCGTACCGTCAGACATTTGAGATTTGCCTACATCTGGTCTCAACGCATACTTCCAGGCAAATAACAGGCTGCAGAAGGGCATTCTACTGTTGATTTGACTAATGTGATTTGTCAGGGTGACAAGACTTAGTGCCTAAGAGGTCTTATGTGAGATGTTGTGGGCAATCAGATCATATCCACACCACCCGACATAAGATAGCAATGAAGTGGTGTGGGAGGCTTGGACAAGGTAACTCTGCCGGTTGCGAAAGCTAATTACATGGGTAACCAACAGCAGGCATAGTCTCTAGTGAGTGGATTGTGAAATGGACTTCACACCACCGTGATACACAAACATCTCTTAAAACAGGGAAGAAAAGACCGAGACACTAGAGATTGCACGCCAGTGGATGGTTGGATCAGTGTATTGTAACTCCTGGGGACTTCTACAATGCATGCAATCGTTTGCACGTGGGAATCACTAGCCATAGACATGGAGCGCTGGATCAACATAGTATTCCCTTTAACCCTATTCTAGCCCTTCACATAAGTGCGGCACTGAGAACATACTGTGCTGGCAGATTCTACTGCTAGTCAAGCCTATCCGCCTTAAAAATCGAGTTTGCTAAATCTTTGAACTGGGGACCACCCTCGTGCCACTCGTTTCCTGTTATGCTGACAAGGCAGAAAGGCGTGACTCGAGAAGGCAGCAGGGAGCAAAGAGCTCACTACTGCTAGGAGTCGCTGCAAAAGAACAAAGGCGATGTTTTTGTGGTCATGGTCACTTCCATCGTCATCCTCACCGAGCTCTAAGTGGTCACCACCATCAGTTGATAATCAAGCCAGACACTTAAGTGATTACACACAGAGTGAGAGAAGTAGAAATTGAGTGACATGAATACAGAGTACATCTTGGAAACGGTCTTTGTAATATAAAGCAATGGAACCTCACACAAAATAGCAATAATTGGCTAAATTGGTTGGAAGTTTAAGCAAAACAGTTTGAGGGGCATTTTACAGTCTTTGGCCTTGCATGAATTTATGACCTTGCATTGCTAGCTTTAAGAAAGTCATGCCTCTGCGAATAGAATGTAACCTTTGCATTTTGGGAGCACAAGCCACCCAGTGGAAGGTTGGGTAGTAATGATGGCGTTATTTAAACCAGTGGAGAGTGTCGAAGACCCAGATTCTGCTGACTTGCAAGTACTTATGCAGGAGTGAGCAGATTGTGCTTCAGCTGCATTATACGTTAGGTAAGTCTGGGTCTTCTATAACCCTACATCAACTCGTTGCTAGCTGGCACAATCTAGATGGGCTCCGATGCGTGCCTGCATGGCTATCCTCACTCACGACCTCCAACCTGTCAAAGTCCAATTGCTTAAAGCCAAATTGCCAAGGGACTAGGGCCACTATCACGAAGTTGACATGGCATAAGACCATTTTCAGCCTCGAATCATAACAATCCAGACCTTTGGAAATGAGATAGACCCCACATCTCTAAGCCATGCTACAAACAAAAACAACACATATAGGTCAAATTGTGATTTGCAGTAAGACTGCTTTGTTTCAATCAGCAGTGCTTAACACACAAGTGGATTAACATTCCAGCTTGCTCCTCTCAAGGACCTTCGTATGATTTAAAGCACTTGTTCCCCTCTCTGACTCAACAACAGCCCCTGTGCAAATCGTAGGCACGCACCAGAATAGTAACGCAATCACCTCGGTTCCATGGAACGTCATGCCGAAATGTGCTCAGCTCTAATTCCGCCTCATCTCATTTATCCATCAAAATAGCTTTGCTTAAGCTACCGGTCAGAGATGTGTATTTAATAAATGCAGAGGATCTATTAGTTCTCTCCTTAAACCGTAGTTTTTTACCGTCAAATTGTGCCTTTCGTTCGCTTAGTTTTAAACTCCTCCATGTGTGACTGTGGTGCGACAACATAGCAGTCGGAGCAGAGATTGTTGCTGATGACGTCCACACACGCGCACGGGCAAACATAGTGGATGAACTTCACCTGTGCTCCTTCCTTTCGTTGCGTCGACAACCAAAAGATGTGTTGCTCATCCGCTCCCCATTTTCTCATTACACGTGGCAATCCGATGGCCGAGAGAGGGCAGTATGTTGCATCGTCGCCTGAGGTCTACCTTTGGGAAAACACCGCCACGAGGTAGGCTTAATCAGCGTACCCAATGAGTGCACCTGATGTAGAACAACAATTCATGCGCCAAATGATGTGCAAACGAATTTCCTCTCAAAGCATGGCTCACAATCACGAAGACAGATAATTCACAGCAATATTTTCATGCCACAATAATGATTTTTGCCATGCCACTTCCATCACATTCAAGTCCTCTGACCTGTTGCAAAAGTCGAGGGGCAGGATGCAGGCAGCGCTTAATAATGGAGAAGTACTGACGATGCTCCGGAAAAGAGAAGAAGAATTGAGTGTTGCAAGCAAATAACTGCCAAGCCTTAAGCAATGGTTCAGTAGATTTGAGAACATCCCACCTACCTGATGGGGAGGGGCTAAAACGATCATCATCCAAACAGCTACCTAGAACGGCGCAAGTGCATGCTTAAGTAAGTGAGGGGCAAACAAGTATCTGCTTGTGTCGCCTCAGTCTAAGCAAAATTTATCACCTGTGTGTGACAACAGATGTGCACTGGAATGACCGGAACGAAAGGGCCTTTGCAACCTTTGAGGATACCTCTTAAAATGCGGCTTTCTATTCAGTGGACTTTGTGCTGAGGAAATCGATCCCAATTGCATCTAATTAAGCTGGTTGCCGCCAAAGACTGGAAGAACTACCACGCCACTGATTGGCTGTGTCACGCCATCCGCAGGACTGGAACTTGTTGGAAAAGGAAAATGCATTCAACAAGAGCTCGCTGAGTAGCCGGTACTAAAACTAACTTACCAATCTGACGTCGCCTCACAGACGCACTGGCCGAAAGGTCAGAGTGATGGAGAGACAAGCTGATGACTGTTGGCCCCACATCCCAGGCTCACGACGACAAATTGTGTTCAGAGCTGGATTCGTGCTAATGTGTGGACGAGCAGGATCCTCTGACCATATTCGCTGCACGCTGTGTGGCTTTGACATCACACCGATCGCTACTCTGATATGAACATTCCTGCCGAGAAAACAAGTGTGTAGACCCGAACAGCTTCAAATAGAAGGAGGTGGTTTTGCTTTCCAGATGTAAGTCCAAGTGTCACGTGCTAAATGGCTGTTAGTGGGATCGTAGAGGCAAATTGATGAGTTGAGTTGGAGGAGCGGGTAGCAAACCACTGACATTTATCAACCTCGAATGCCTGGTCGACGTTAGAGGGTAGGAAATACTTAAGCAGTGACTGTAAATTGCCAATTCGGAGAAGCTATAAAGGCTGCTCTGCTTAAAAGCCATCATTCTGCAACATTGTCGAGCTGATGCAATCGTCTGCAAGGAGATGCCGCCTTATTTGTTTTCCTTGTGTGCACTCTTTGCCTGGCTATGGTATGGTCAGATATGTGTCACTTTTCTATCCCTCTCTTTAAATGCTTACCATCCTCAATCATCCATTTGCTCAGCAATGGATTCAAAACCTCGTCCGTCATCACCAACGGATCATCGCAGACTCAGCCGTCCACAGAGAATGAATGGAACCATTGCTAATTTGGATGGGTCACCAATGGATCATCGCAGACTCAGCCATCCACAAAGAATGAATGGAACCATTGCTATTGTGGATAGGCCCACTAACGCTGCCAACGCCAATGTTGTGGCTCCGCAAACTTCAGGTGCATTATGAGGTGCTCAGGTGACCAGGAGACCAGCATGAGCGGCACCAAGGATTTATGCAGCCATCCATCAAAGCCAAGAATCTCAAACTTAAAAATGAACACTAGCTATAGTAGGTTGCCATCTTTATACACTCTCCCCATTCCAATTGTAGGCTGCTGTTGAAGATTTCTCCATTTCAGAGAAAGGCCTTGCCTGCAGTTAAAAAGGGCTTAGGTCGAATAAAAAACACATTCCGCAAAAGCCTCGACACAACTGTTGCGGCACGCTGATCGCCTTTACTCGAATTTCAAAAGATGACGATTTGCATAGTGAAAGTATTTCAGAGCATCGGAGAAGCAAATGCCATGTTTACGGGTGTGGTGAGGGTACTCGCGATGAAGATGGGTCTAGTTCATCAGACAATTGAACAGCTTTGGCAGACCAACGCCACATATAATGCAGAAGGAAGGGGCTACGATCGGCCTCAACCAGTTTCTTCCAGTCCTAGTACCCACAGCTGGTGTGATCTTCATAGCACTCCCGAGGCTACATCTCTATGGCAGTGATGATAGGCTGTCCTTGAGCTTTGAACAGGCTTTAGACGACATCCATCGGCACTGGTTGTAAGGACAGACATAAAGCCTAAATGCATTCCGTAACTCATTTCCATGCTCTTATCCCACGAAAGTAACTTTCTTAAAAAATAATACTCTTGGCAGAGTCGACTTGGTTAGAGCAGGTCAGTTTTTTCCTGACCATTCAATAATATGAGTGCTTGAGGCAAAAGAACGTTGGTGGGGGAGAGCAAGGGGCATAACCTAGGACAAAATGGATGGACTGCCTGGTCGACCAATTGTCTGACCTGCCAAACGAGAACTGACATTCCGACCGATTTCCTGACTGATGGTCCATACCTGTGCAATGAGGATGAAAATGCACTGGAAGCAGAGTCCATTAACGTACCGGCAACGAAAGTTGGGAGGTAAGTAATCCATACCACTCCTTCACTTATTTTTCATATGGCCTGAAGTAGGTTCCAATGGTTTAGTTCCTGCTAAATTTTGCTTTTTTGCAGTGGTTTGAATGCATTGATGCTTTCTGTTTATGCAATAAAAAGTGCTTGCAAGCCACTTGCTCTAACCGACTACACGAAGGAATGCACAAATTTAAACGAATTTAGGGTGATCTCAGCAACCTCTTCTACCTAACTGCTAGGGCGACTCCCAAGTGCCTAGCTTTTTACGAATTTTCGAACTGGTACCGTTCGTGCCTCTCACAACTCTGCTCTACTGGGCAGGCATGTGGAACAGTAAGGGGAGTGACATTGAAGGTGATGGTCCAAACAGGGAGTCATGCTCCGCCGCTTACGGCAACGTTGAGGTCACACTACAGAGCACCAAGACCGGTCACTGCTGCATCTGTCGTGCCCTTGTTGCACACAGTAAGGTGGATATCAAGGGCAAGTGTATGACTAGCTCATTAGCATCGCTTGGCTATTTCTGCCTCCAACGGCCTTTGCGCTGACCAGAGATTGCATTGGACCTTCTAGCAAATGAACCTTCCTTCCACATAGTTGCTTGTGCACAGATAGTCATCTCCATGTAGTGGATCTTGGACAGCATCCTAAATGACCAACTCTAATGCATTGTAGGCCGTAGAAATTTGCGTGTGCATACAAATTATTATACTCTTGGTAGAGAGTTAAGATGACGTAAATGGGTCTGGAAAAAAATTCACATTTTCTTGACAAATTAGCGCAATATTCTCCAGTCTATGAATAGACAATCCACTGGCCCTGCCCCCATTCATGCTTCTCAAACATTTTCCACGTGTCATCAATAAGAAAGTTTGGCAGCTCTAACTTGTTCACTGGTGTGCTGAACTACTTCATTCCAACGAAAACATGTTGTTTTCAGTGTTTCAGCACTGGATCTGGAAGAATAGGCGCATTCGTTGCAAGTGACACGCTCGTAAGGTGCATCCAGTGTGTAATGCAGGTGGAGGATAGGCAGAGCGCGAGTAGTGCAAAAGCGGAAGAAGATGGTATGTCTTGGTAGGAATCTGTCAATGAAAATCCATTGGGTCTAGTCAGCACTATTCGGCTGCACGACCACGACAATCTCGATAAGGGCACCTCAACAGTGGACATCTTCCAAACTGTCCTTTGTGTTTGATCATAATGGCTGAAGGCTGTTCAACAGGATGAATGATGTCCGCTCACCTCAATCTTACATTTCTTTAGCAAATCTGCCTCCGTCATGATGCAGGGTTGGTCATTATTTACGAGGAGCTATTTCCAGCGGCAAACTTCTACGTGGCCAGTAGACAGGCATGCAGCCACATTAGCATGGCCGCTCACTCTATTCCAAGTTCATGCAATCTCGTGAGGTCAGCAACACATTTGTCGGCAAAACGGTTTTGGTCACTTGGAGTGCTAAACCATCCGCAATGCCAAGCAATTGCATGTTTATATTAATTTACTTCCACAAACAGCACACTAGATGCACTTCATTGGACTTCAAATTAGACACAGAGTTCTGAACTTGGCAGAAGCACTGAGCTATGTGGACATTTTGGATTCCCGATGTCATCTAAACGAGGCCCATTCCACTTAATTTTGGTGCTTTAATTGAGTTTTTTTAACTCTTTGGACCATTAAGTTGGAGTCACAGCAATCGCTCTCTCTGAATGTAGCCACAAATGGAGTTGTGAACAAAACGACGTCATTTTCAACTACATCCAGAGGGGTTGGAAGCCCATACAATCCACTTCGAAGGAATCCTTTCGATGAAAAATGGGATACACGGACACTGAGTATGGCAGTCAGTATAACCCATAGAGGGTGAGAGGCTTGTAGCAGAAGCATGAGTTGAGGCTCAGACATGCGAGGTGGTTCACCAGGTCGGCCTTAGAGCGAAACTGTTTAAGATTGCAGCCCAAAGTGGGTGGTAAACTCTATCCAATGCTAAATACGGGCACGAGTCTGATAGCGAACAAGTTTCGTGAGTTAAAGTTGAAAAGCACTCTGAAGAGAGAGTGAAGAGTACATGAAACCGCATGCACGTAAACAAGTGGCGTCAAGCTGCTGGCCTGGAAGAGTCCACCGGCTGGAGTGGTTGTGTGCGTGCGTGGGTGGCAGTCCGCTTTTTGCAGTGGGGTGGTGCAAGACTGCGGTGAATGCGGCAGTCGGTGCAGTACGTGCCGGGTGGGTGCCGGAGCATGCCGCTGGTTTGTGTGTGGGCCTTTCAGCCGGTGCATTTTCTCTGTGGCGAACACCACGACCGGTGGGATTGCCAGTCTGCTGTGGTCGAGTCGTGTCCTCCTGGTTGTTGCTCTACCGCACTCTTCCCCTCTTCGTGCTCTGCTCCTACTCCCTGCTAGCCATCGTCGTTGCCGTCGTCGTGATGGCGATGATGGTGGTGGTGGTGGCGGCGGCGGCGGTAGGTGGGTAGGCACGGTGGGGGGTGGGGTTGGTTGGGTCAGGTGGACACGATCGCGGATGGGATTAGTAGACGGCGTAGCGGTGCCTTGGTGCTGCTGCATGTTAGCGTGTGCTACCTGTCTTAACGAGTTACTCTCCTGCTCTCCTCCACTGTGACCGGGAGCGATGCGAGAGACCCGGCGGGCCGCAGTAGTGAAGGTGACTGTGCAAGGCATCGGGTTTACCCACCTCATCGTGGCCACTCACGCGTGGTCATGTTCATGGTATTCAACACACACGTCCTAGGTGCAATAGGTGTGCACGCAGCTGTCTATCAGCGGCATCACGCCTGGCTGGCGTGTTGCTCACAGATTAATGCTGCGGGCTCGACAGCGGTGTGGTGTGTGCGGCGGATGGCATAGCGATGCTGTCAGCGCATGTGAGTCACTTTTAGGCTGCCCTCCTCCAGGCTGACGCCTGCATAAACCCAACGTGCGGCGATTTCAAGCAAGCTATTAACTATTTTATGACATGCCATAAAGTAACAAAAGTGAGGCAGCAGGAACAAACTAGCTGCAAATGCCGATGTGGAAGTGGACAGCAGTAAGACAATCAGTGCTCGCCATTGAACGGATGTTTCGGGTGCTTTGTGGTACTGGAAGCAAAAAGGCGTGAGTGGAAAGAAGTGAAAGGATTTGGCTAAGGCATCACGGGTCTATCTACATGCCACAACAATGCCGAGTTACCTAGACACCATGTCCGCATATATTAGGGCAGTGATTTTTGTAAGGAGAAAGTGTACTTCTTGTCGTTTAAACCGCAATGGGCCAATTCTACATCAGGCAGCTCAAAATCAAACACCTCGAAAAGCATAAACAATTCTTATGACGGATTAGTGGGATCGGGCAATAAAATGCTCTGCCTGGGCTTCCTTTAGGCACAACTTATATCAAAATTTGACCTCATGCAGTATGGAGTGACATTTATCACGAGAACAACGATGCCTCTTTGGGGACCATGGCACAATAGCAGTTGTAGAGGTGTTTTTCTTGGGCTTGTGCGCGATTTGAACAACGTCTCCCTTCTCCTCTAGCACTGGCTTTACTTGATCTCGACTAGGAATGTGCAAGGTATCGTCTTTGATGCCTTAACCAACAATCGGATTGAAATTGTTGACAGATGTGAACCCGCATCAAGTGTACAAGGCAACGAAGGGGCAATAACGCTCAATTACAATGTTATTGGGGAGATGACAATTAATCAATTTTGGGTTAAGATAGTGAATGCTGACATCAGTCTGATTTGCTGCCAGCAATATCATGCATGCTGTCTAAATGCGTTCTAGTCGTCTTTCGCCAAATTTAGACACTCCAATTGATCGGGCGAATCTTACCGAAACCAATTCGCCATGGCCCAATTGTTGTTATTTCCATCCACTTTACGGATCTACCTTCTGCGTATCCTTTGATTAGTCACATTTTGAATCCAGTTCGATTGGGGTCATTGTAATTAACCTCAACACACTCCTTGTGTTATTGGACGTAGGCCAGTCGATCAGATAAAGATCGACTACTCGACGTCGGGGCTTCTAATCGACAGTCCACAAGCACTGCGAACATCCTCATTTGCGTGTTTGTCTCATCAAAGTTACACTCAAAAAGGACCCACTTGTATGGATGCAAAGAAACACCTTTGAAGTGATGAAGAAGTCTTCAAGTTTCAGCTTATGCCTCTTCAGGGATGGCGCTATAGTTGTACCCACTTTCGGTACCGTGCTATAGAACATGGCATGCCACCTCTTCATCACCTTTGCCTTCATTGCTTTGGAAGTACATACGGCACGAGGTGCTGTATTGACTAGCCGGAGAGTAGGAATGGCAAATTATTTGCACTGAATTACTAGTTTTCAGCCGCCATCCACTTGACCTAATTAACAGCTTTGGTTTTACCTCAGAAAGATGTTCCTTTTTGCCTTTCGGTTTCAGTGAATAGAACCGCGCTGTATCGAGTCGATTGAGAGTGGAGTGGAGGGGTGGCATGATAGGCAGTACCTACTTGAGATTTCGACGCTCTGCGCCTGTAGTATAAACATCTGAACTTGTTTCTCAACGCAATGTATAGATTGGGGCAAAGATTTATGGTTTGCATCGTAAAAGCATGCCAAGGAAAGCTGTAACTTGATTTCTTCACTGCACAACGAATATAGGTGGTTAACACCACCGCAAGAGGCTGCTCAGTTTATGAGACTAGAGATCGCAAAGTGACTTAAGCACTCCCTTTGCTTTTTGCTGTGCGTACTAGACTCTACTTCTTGTATTCAACTTTTAGGGACCTGGCCGTTTCCTTCTCAACATGCACCAATTTTGTTTAAGCGGGTAGTTTCGTGCACAGAAGTACTGTGCCGAGACATGTTGCAGCAAAAACGATTCCAGTGAAGGGTAAGTCCCAACCATGCTTAATTTTGCACAATTACGAGTTCATTTCCACTGCTGATCCCCTCGTCTACTCCTTCAACTGCCACTTACTTAAGAATTGACGCACCATGACCAACAACTTTGTTTTACTTCCCCTTCAGTGCATTGCCATGCTTTCCTTTGCCATTCCAGGGTCTCATTTGTTCTCCTCCATGCCAGCATGTATGCCAACTCCTCTCCGCCTCTTTTGCTCACTTCAACTAACCAGGCGACACCACTGCCGAAAGATTTGCCCTGCGTGCACTGATTTACATCATTTACCCTGCTTAATCCGAGTAAGTCATCATTCTTCTCTTCTCCCCTCTTTTAATCAAACACACGAAAAACAGTTTTGCATGTGGCGGAATGCGACTTTGATTAAAAGTGAAGGACGTTGCTCAGCAATGTGTCTAAGGTCCACAGCCTGAGTGTCTGTTCCAAATCTGGCAGATGAGTGGCTGTTTTGCATTCGTGTGTGTGATTCCGATCCAAGATTGTTCTTCCATGGCGTTGCCAAGATGTTGTGTGGTCTTGGAGGGGCAGTTGAGATGGATGTTCTTGATGTCCTCCAGTTGGGTCGATTGCTTGACTTTCTCAGCCGTATGTGCTGTCCTTGTAAGCGTAGAATTCAGCCTTTTTGAAAGAAGAGGTGCTAAAAGCAAAGGGTCGAATGCATGTCGTAAGGAAGTACCGGGGTGAAGAATCCTTGGGCAGAGAGCAAATATGCTAACTATTGGTCGATGACCGATGCTCGTCTTGATTTATTCGATTCATTACTAAAAGGAAGGAAAGCAGTGTATAAGTAAGTCTTGCTGTGCTTCAAGAAAGATCATGGTTCGATTTAGCATGTGTATTGTCCACACGGTAGGCATTGATAGTCGAGCGATTGAGTGCCAGTGGATACTAATAAAATTGTCATAAAACAACTTCCATTTGCCAGCCAATTTATGGGTCTAGTTCTGCTACAGGGATGAGGATCTCCATAGTCAGTTTAATTTGCAGTTGCTACCGTAATAGCAATAGTAGTATTATGGTAGATGTTGTTGTGATGCCAATATCAACGTTCTAAACGCGAGGATGACCGATCAGCAGCCTGTCAGCATATGCAAACAGCTAGCGAACTCCTCATTCACTAGTGTCAGACCTGGTGGAAATGGCCATGCCAATTATCTTCTAGCGCAATGAGTGACGTTACGGGTTTGCTATCCTCTCCCATCAAGAAGCCAAGGCAGCAATGATAATGAAAAAGTTTGTGATTATATTCAAGGTGACCAACCGGCACAGACTAATGCAGTTAATTAGGATAGCTTGTCTTTATTGCCACCTAAATGACCAGATGATTATGATTTGGGAAACGGTAGTGATCCGAAGACTGATGCCTTGTGGTACTCTTATCTGCTGACAACCTGATAGGTGGTTTGTGCGACCGACGAGCGAATGATTTATTCACTTATTCTAAATCGCATAGTTTTGTGCAAATTCAACGAATGCAACAGTGTCTCAATATATTTTGCTCATTGCAGCAGTCGCTATTATAATTACCCTCCACTTCTCGACTTCCTTGAAACTCCTCCTTTCTATTTTGCATACCATCACGACACTGTCCAGTGCATACATTACAATTTGACAGCCTCTAAGAGCCTACGCAAAAGAGCATTAGGGCGATTCGGAGAACGATCTTTGAACTCTAGGAGTGGCTGATTCCTGCGTCGCTGTTTTTTTGCCTTTCTCTCTGCAGTCGGGTCCGATGACTGCATGAACTATTGCAGGCGAGTTTGCTTTGTGCTGCTGTGAATCACTAAAACACAATTTGACTGTGTCACTTTTCTCACGGACGCGTCATTCGTTAAGCACTTGACCTAATTGGCTGGTTCAAGCTGTTCCTCTTGCAGTCAATCCCTATTGCCTTCCAGCTGCATCGAGGAAAACTGAACTCTGTGGACCGAATCGATAGAGGTGGGCAGACAGATGTGGTTCACTGAGTTATTGTAACTACCCGAAGGAGCATATTACAAGTGTGCAACGAAGCGTCCGTGACAGACAAGCTCTAACCACATCCATCAGGCACAACTGGCACTTCATGGTGGAAAGTTATAAAAGGCATACTGCGAATCGACTGCTACTTTTGGTTCTGAGTTGAAATTGGAAATGACCACTTCAGCGAGGAAGAGTGTGTGCGTAATCTGTCAGCTCATCGGAATTCCTTCGCAACTGCTGCGACGGATGGAGATTTGCAAATTCCTTAACTGCATCAATTAGTTGCAACGCCACCACCATCTCGAGGGGTTTTGGCATGTGCTCACCCTTCGCACATTTTCCACCTTGTATGGGGCACTTCAACAAATTTACCACCATTGCTGATGTGCTACCCTGACGATATCAAAGTGATTGCTGTCGTATAAGCACACATGGAATGGGTAGATGAGTCGGACACTAGAGTTATTAACTTCCCATGCGGGCAGTCTTGTGCGCAGGTCGTAATGGCCAAACAGGCTAGGCCATTGAGAAATATCTGTCTCTCAAGCCTATATAAAGGAATGGATGAAGTAGCTGCAATGGTACATTAACCTCAGAGACATAACTATTAAGCACAGATTATTCCAATTTAGTAAATTTGGCCAGACAGGAGACCAAACATTTGCTTCCCTCTCTCTCACGCAGCCTGAAAATGATCTATCTGTTTTGTAGTGAGAACTGATGACTAAGTCAAGTAAAGGACGAGTAAAGACTGGTGATTCGGTGCAACAACTTTTCTGTCTACATTCTCCTGATGACGTGTCACCCCAACTCAACTTATCGCAATGCAACTTCCTCCGCCCACCTATGCAGAGTTCGCAATAGAGAAGCGAATGAAAGAAGGAATGAAACAATGAATGATTTTGATCTCATCTCTATTTATTCGTCGCATCAATCAGTGAGTGCTTCCAGAAATAAAACTTCCTGTAAAAGTGTATATGCAATGACTACTAAAGCAAGTAAATCTTCCATATCATCGACTTGAAGGAAGGGGTTCATTGACTTAAAAAGCATATGTGTTGAGAAATTCAAATATTCTGTCCGCAGATATCGCAAAGATGGAACTCATTGGTCAATAAGTAGGGTGAAGAATGCAAAACAAACGCATTTCTCTCCACCACTCAACCAAGTGACTAAAATTGCTTGGAGTTCAATAGGCTTAGAATTGATCCATTGGAGCATTCTACTAAGAAATTATTACTTCCAAGGTCGCTAGTAATGTTCACTCGGTTTTGACCTGGAAGGCATTGGCCTGGAGATACTAGACTTTCTGACTGGAATTTACCTTGTACGGAAGCAGACAATCAGCTCAAAGCATTTGGCAACGAATTGGAGATGCACGGAGGCCCGATTGAGTTTAGTCGGTGATGGAGTGCAGGCAAAACGCTGAGATTACCTCCATTATGCCCATCGCTGTTTGCAACGATACAAGCTGCCTCGCAGTTTTTAGAGTACCTGGCATTTACAGTCTCGAACGCGCTGGATGGCATAGCGGTTCACAATGTTAAACATGAAGAACGGTGGTAAGTTGTAATGCATCGCTACTACCGTGAACGGAATGCGTCTTCGTGTCTGCTATACCATTCGCAAATCTCGAATCTCATGGCAAGCCTTTATCAAGCAGTGGATGAAATTAGTTTTTAGGTAGGTATCCCGGCGAAGAAACTGCTTAGCAAAGCACATTGGAAGCTGCCTTGGTGAGTGCACAGACTACTTCAAGTTCATCTTCATCGTCAGACCGAGGTAAATGACTTCACTTGAGCTAACTGCGATGCAGGCAGGACAATTCGCTTCCAACCAAATGATAGACCTTTATGTCGGTAAACCTCGTAACGCATGAACATTTAATCCAGATATCTGCTGCCACCAAACAATGATTAGCAGTCGGAATGGAGAATGGCCCCAATACCATGCAGACTCACGCGAACGAATACAGGCCACCAGGTAAATGCGGCTTTGTGTTGCTCCAAACTACTAGCATCTTCATAATTGGCTTTCGTGCCAAAGTGCTTGTGCTGCACTCCATTCGTCGGGACATGATATGCCTGGGGCTTGCAATGCAGCAAAACAATTTCTCGGAAGTCTAATGACTGTGGAAAGTCCCTCAAATCATACTGTTTGCTGTTACGATCGGCCTGACCACGTACCACCGTTTCATGCGACGTTTGGCCACTCAACTTAGAGAAGAGCCATTCCATGATTTACTTGGCTTCTATCTCACTCATTTGAACTTTCCTTTACTTCGTGTGTGATTAGGTGAATGTCTGACTCAACATTAAATAAAGGTCGTGGTCACTAGGATAGAAGCAGCCGTAACTGTGAAAATATCAAATGTGTCCTCGTATGCTTTCGCCCATCCTCTGTTCTCTGTCTTGGATCCTCTGAGTGTAATTGGCCTATGCCATTGCCTCCAGGTGGTTCATCATTCCTTGTGCTGTTGTAGAGTTTCAGACCACCTCGTCGGAAAGCAAAAGGTTGAATAGTATTGAGTCAACTCAGCTACCAATGGACATGTGTCGCCCTAGTGGCGTTCTGAGAAGTGATGTATTCTAAGCAGCGATGATGCTGGTATCGCTAGTTGTTTGTTTGATGGTGGTAGCAGCAGTGCTCTCCAACTCACACCCGTATTTTCATTGACAAGGAGCGGGACAGTGAATTGCATTGTTTTGACTGATGGCTCTAGCAGATGAAGCGCATTTGATAATTCCTCACTAAATTACACTGAAGCTAGATTTGGTTTATGGTCATCATTATTAGGCAACCAGAATCCCAATAACGAGACATCCACCAATTGACACCAGAACGGAATTCTATCTTTCGTCCAATCTCCAGATGGAAGGGTGTGTCGACACCCCGTGGGTTAAAACCCAAAACTGGGGTCCAGTTAATTAATTCTAACCAGTTTCAATAGTCTTGGAGAGCAGTTGTGAGGATTGCTGAAAGCGGAAGCGGGCACCACAAATCGCATATGTTGCCAAGTGCTATCAAAAGAGGACGGTGTGAAGAAGGGAAAAATATTTCGCTGTTTAAAAACCACGGCCTGCATGACGAACCTTGGGCAAAATATTTTCCTGCAAGATTTATTAGGCATAACAAGTAGCGTTGTGCCATCTCTTGGCCATCGAATGGCAGGTTTGATCATCATTCCTTCGGAAGCACATAGGATTTGGAAGGGCATGCGTAAAAGTTGGTGCCTCGTTAGTATCCGGTGAACTGTTCGATTGACTTACCTCTCCTTTGGTCTGCCAGAACACATTGCCACCATATGGCCCGGATTGTGACGTGCCTCCGAATTACCGAATTCACCATCGAATTGCGGGTCGTCTTCCTGCCGAACCTTCGTTGGGTGCATTGACCGATGAAATTCTCTCTTGGATGTCCTACAACTTGTGCTGTGAGGAGGCTCAGCTGATTGCTGCCGAGGAATGCTTAGTCCTCACCTCTCAACTCCGAGTGATAGAGTCTGACGGGAGTGATAGGGTGAATCTAGCAACTCTGCTTGCTTCCTGCTCGTAGGTACAAACATGATTGGCATTACCACAAGAAGAGGCTTACTCGCGTGTCAGGCAGCGAGGTGATTTGAGGAGGTGGCAGGAAGCAGAGCATTACTATTGCTGAGACCCACTGCACTACACAAAAATGACCCAACCACTTACCATCAGATATGACGACCTGGGCACCACAACCACCAGTTGTCCTCGTCCACTCTCGAAGCTACAGTGTGATTCATACCCACTCTCAACCTAACAACACCACTCAACTCAGTACCAACAGTAGCCAATACCTTCAACCCGCTTCAACGACAGTACAGGTTGATCAGGTGGTACAGCGACGCATTCTGCAGAGGTAAAAATTGAAGCAGCTCCTTACAATCGGTTGGCAATAAATACATTAAATATCATCACAATGTCTGGTAAGCAGCTCCATATTGAAGCTTATGGCTAGTTTACAAATAGTTTCGCTTCTTTGTTTTGGATCATTACTGAGGATAACGAGACTGGAGAAGTGGCTGAAGATGGGCATCATTTTCGGCTCTTTAAATAGGGATCGTCACGGATTCCGTCATCAGCAGCATATGTCCTTCTCTCGGCATTCTGGCTCTTGGAATACAGTACAATTGGTCTTAGTATTTTCAAAAAGACAAAGGGCGATGTTATGCAAACTTTTTCACTCTATGATTTAACATAGAATTCTCTTCTCCGTTCACAAAACAGAATATGAAATTAGGAATGGAGAGTGTAGTATAAGGGAGATTTCGTTTAGTATTTACTAGGACTCTAGTACGAGAACAGCCATTTTGGTACGGAAGGGAGATATCGATGACATTTACAGCGCCTTCATCGAGGCCACAGTCATACCCATGTACAACTAGGGCGATCTCTTTGAACGACCAAAGACAAGGAAATCGTTGGCTACTGACTATATACGCATGGGATCAACACCAACAAATCTAGGTCCACCCAAGTGCTACTTTGGCGCATACCGCCTTCCCTACTAGAGAAAACAAACCATTTGATATAAGGGGTGGTTAGTGACCAGACTATTAAGACATCGGAGACGACATGGCTTTCTTCTTACCCCTTACTTGAGAAAGCTGACTGCAGTTTACGTTCTTGCAATAAATTAAAAAAGCTGAACGTGGTAGTGAAGCAGGAGGCTTTGTTATTGCTCTCCAATCATGCATTTCTGCACTACCTAAACCAGTCAAACAGGCTTGTCAGCCTAGACTTAAGATCAGGACGTTGTTATGTAGGAGTGGCAGATACAAGCAGAGGGGGGACATACTTCATATTGTCAAATGAGCTTCATAGATTTCGGACAAAGGCATTCAGACTCTGCAATGCAGCCTCCACCTCTCAACATCTGGTTCGTGCTGCATCGGTTGCCACATTTCCCAAATATCGCGTAAATTTTGCTTGACGGTGTTGCTTTGTTAAAGCTGTTCGAGAGCACAACTCCATTAAATTCTTTAAGTTGGCCGATCTGCAGTGCCGCGTTAACATCTGAGAGCTTACTGTTTCATAAAACGGGTTCACACAGCATTTAAAGCTTAGTATATGTTCAACGGGGTTTAGTAAAGGGTACTGCCAAGATCGCATTTTGCTGCACAGACTGACAGGAGAGCAGGCAAAAGAGGAGAATCGCGCGAGAGAATTTGAGCATGGCTAAGCCTATTGAGCGTTATTTATCTTTAAAAGGAACTGTTTTGCCTTTTGCGCTGAGTGCTCACGCTTCTGATGGAGCTGTGAGTGATTAACTCTTGGAAGGGCGCAAGGAAGGGGGTAAGCACGTGATTGCGTATGCAGTTAATGCGAGCTGTTCGCCATCTTCACAATGTTTCGACACGCCAGACACTGCCTGATAATGGGAAAGTGTGCAGCGCTAGCAGATTCTCAAGCCAGTGCGTGAGGCTGTAGCAATTCAACGTTCATGTGGAGTACGGTAGATAACAGGGACTAAGCGCAGTAATGCAGGCGAGTTGCGGACGAAATGAATGATGTTTTGGTGAATAGCTTACTCTAATGCGAGTCCACTTAGCATGGTCGGAGAAATGGGTAGGATAATGATACCCCTTCCAAGTCCACAGTCAATGCAATGACCTCCTTGGCTAAAATGGGCAGATTTTGTCAGCAATATCGGCATAAGGTGGAATGGTAGTCCAGTATCAATGACGCAAGCAGGTGTCCAAGTGCTACATGTCGAAGTGGCCACGTAGGCGAATTGAAGTTACCAGAAGCTACGTGAATTTTGTCAAACTCGCGACATTTGCAGAAGTGATGGCACAACGCCAACCCATACCCACAGAGATCTCAGGAGAAAGGTCTGATATTGACATAATGAGTCCTTCACCACCCACTAATCGAGATGTTGAATATATTTTGCTCATGATAGAGTACTTCATGAAAGTAACTGGAGTAGAACTCACGAAGAGGTGCAGGTTAGGGCTTTGGAACTACAGAAACCGGAAATTTGCAGAAGAACCGAGGCATACATAACGAAAAATCGGTTTTGAAGTGAATGTAACTAGAATTGGTGAATTGGGTTTCAGAATAAAGGGAAATGGATGGTTGGGTGAATGCAGTGGTGGGGAGTGACGGCGACTAGTAGTCTCGGAGGGACTGATGCAGACAGGTGGGTTGTTAGGTTTGAAATGACTGGGGCCTTATTAGTTGGAAAGGTCTGGAGGAAAGATGTAGGTAAGTGAGAAATGCAGGGAACCGTGGTAAGGTATCGAAGAAAATCGGATCAGCATAGAACTGAGGTGGATAAGCATGTAGCTGTAATTGTGGCATAATATGGAGCCAAATAGTCCCAACTTGCGAAATTCTCGAGGATTAAAGTGGATTTCGAGCAGTAGATGCCTCATTTTTTCTCCTAATTGGTCCCTGCCTTTTGTGCCTTTCCACTTTACTTTCCTTGCTTTTTAGAGAAATATTGGGAAGCCAGCTTTGGTCTTGTGAGGAACGAGCGTCATAGCGGCTTAACCGCGTCGCATATTTACGTCATCATCGGTGCTTAGCGTTAATTCATTTTTAAATGAAATTGAAATTTCTGGCGCTTTAAAATGCTTGATCTGACGTCTCACCGGTCGTGGTGTTTATGCTTCGTTGTGGTGGTTATAACTTTATTATCCTCTTTGCTACTAGCAATGCTTAAGTAGGGCCCCTTATTAATCCCGGGAAATGATGAGGCGGTTTCTCGTGCCCTACTTTCCCAGCAGCCGTCGAGGCTGGACATTTCTTTCCCCCTTTAAAAGTTAGCTTTGAGCGTCTTTTGCGTCGCATTGTTTGCATTGTTGACAGCCCACACTACATCTCACCTTCAATGGTCCTGTTCGCTAAGTCGTTCTTTTACTTGACCATAGTGCCACTGGTGACTCATCAAACACATTCTGATTTCTTTGAATTAAGAAGCCCTTAACATCACCCTCTAATATTTGGAACTTAGGCTTTGCGACTAATTGGGTGGACTTATGCCGCTAGCGGCATCTAAAACACCGAAGTTCTTATTACTATGATTCGGTTTTCTTGGATACGTCGATTGTCGTTGGTTTTAACGGACTTTGCTTCCTCAATGAAAATTATTATGCTTCATTTCATTACACTTCTGAATAAATTGTATGATAAATCGTCAGCTGTCGCAGTTAGGTCACTATAAGGAGGCGGTGAATCCTCATTGCTAATCATGGACCTGGATTCTCCAGACGTCAGCAATGTATTCCTCGTCTGTGTAGCAGCCAACTGTAGTAATATGTGTAAGCAGTGAAGGCATCAAATTCGCTCCTGGTTATATGTACTTCAAACGCGTTGCGGTAATGCACCACGTATTCCTGCATTAAACGCCATCAGACGGATGGGAGTAATCAAAGGCCAAATGCCACTGAAAATCCTTTATCGGTGGTTCTTCTCTTCTTCATGTTCAAACCCATGATTTACACCTTCAAAGCCTAACCTATCCTTTTGCTGGATCGCGTGCGAAAAACCATCATCATACGAAAGATTAGCACAGCACTTTCCCCTAAACGAAAATATTTGTTAGCATAAAAGGATTAAAATTTGCATTCAAGTTGTGCAGTCAGACCAATAGCTCACTTAGCGTTAAATGCTCCTAGATTGGGATACACACGGATATACGTAGGAAGACGCTAGATCGAAAATAAACCAGTGCAGTTCTCACTTTCAGAAAAGTTTCACCTTAACACCTTTCATTGACTTGATTTCTCTTAATTTTCGTTGAAAACGGGAATTTTTGTCCCGGTGTCGCCGTTCCCTTGTCACGACTCTTTCACCTAAGCTCACACAACGCAAATAGATGTCGCCTTTGTTTGGGAGGAAACACGTTGGGCTGAGAAGAATAAAATCCATTGTTGGTCACCCTTGACACGCAGGTAGAAAATCGACGCTGCTAAATTAGTTCCCTTTTTGAGACCTTTATTTGATGCTTGACCCTGGACAAGAGGATAAAAATGTGGTTGGTTGATCAAATACCTTGCATCGTTTTGCGACAGTAGGCAGTTGCAGAGTCATTCCTTCTAACTGAAAAATAAGAACTTTGCCACTCCCATACTGAATGGGGCGCGTAACCGAAAAGAAATCGCCAACCTCTACCGAGAATATTTTTCCTTGGGCCTGAATTCCAAGCCCATTAATTCACTTCTCGAATAGCACGATTAGCAAAACAGTCACGCTTCCAATCGGTTTTTTTTTTGAAACTTAAATTTGGCCTGCGACTCCCTATTGGATCACACTTTTGCTCCGGGAAACAAGCAAATGGACCTTACACTAATGATGCCCTTTTCTGCTCCACATTTTTCCCGAATTTTGTTGTGTCTTGTGCGTGATGGTCTGCTGTTATAAAAAGTTAATGATCTGCTCTTGGAGAAGCGTGGATAATAATAGCACTGTGGATAGACACAGAGTGGCATCTTCCTCTCTTTCCTCAAGTTCTCTGTTCTCTCCCTCTCTTCTTACCTTTCACAACCTAGATTCCCATCATGCTAAATTAAAAAGGGCCTTGTCCAGCTTCTTGGCTAANTTATTTGATGCTTGACCCTGGACAAGAGGATAAAAATGTGGTTGGTTGATCAAATACCTTGCATCGTTTTGCGACAGTAGGCAGTTGCAGAGTCATTCCTTCTAACTGAAAAATAAGAACTTTGCCACTCCCATACTGAATGGGGCGCGTAACCGAAAAGAAATCGCCAACCTCTACCGAGAATATTTTTCCTTGGGCCTGAATTCCAAGCCCATTAATTCACTTCTCGAATAGCACGATTAGCAAAACAGTCACGCTTCCAATCGGTTTTTTTTTTGAAACTTAAATTTGGCCTGCGACTCCCTATTGGATCACACTTTTGCTCCGGGAAACAAGCAAATGGACCTTACACTAATGATGCCCTTTTCTGCTCCACATTTTTCCCGAATTTTGTTGTGTCTTGTGCGTGATGGTCTGCTGTTATAAAAAGTTAATGATCTGCTCTTGGAGAAGCGTGGATAATAATAGCACTGTGGATAGACACAGAGTGGCATCTTCCTCTCTTTCCTCAAGTTCTCTGTTCTCTCCCTCTCTTCTTACCTTTCACAACCTAGATTCCCATCATGCTAAATTAAAAAGGGCCTTGTCCAGCTTCTTGGCTAATCCTGACTGTTTTAGAAGAAGGGACTGTGTTGCTATCTTGTCGTCATGTGGCCTTAAATATGCTGATCCTAGCTGTAATTGCTGTCTAGCACACATGAGGAGCACAATTTGATCTCCATTCCATTACACACAAAGCGCAAATGTGTTTGCTCAGCGGCATTATACAAAATCAACTTTTATTTAAAGTTTACAGCAAATTTTCTAATCGAAAATCAAACGTGTTCCAATCACACCTCGCGCCTTTATCTGACTTGCTGCGCAGACTTAGGCATGGGGAGAGATTGGTGGAGAATCCAAGCAGTAGTGTTGTGATGATGGACTGCCGCGTTCTTGTGCGTTATATTGCACGGAAGCAAATGATTACACGCAAATCATGTACGCTTACGACTTAAGGCAAGTCATTGAGTGGGTTTTGTTGAAAATTTTAGCCAAGAGTCCGTTCCCTAATTCCTTGGATTGCATTCTCATAACCGCTGTTGGCTTTTAAAGCTTAGGAGCAAGGTAACAGCCAGAGTAGCAAATGTGCTGCTTAATTAGCGTAATTGAGCACAACTGCAATGTATGCCCTTTGGGGATTGTTTCCCACTTCCATCTAACAAAATCCGGAATCGGAGCTATTTGACAAACCTTGCGCGCTTGCGCTGCACTGCCACCTTGTCACTACTACAAGTCCATTTGTAAGGTGCAATTGTTCTTCTCCCGGACACTGATGGAGGGTGTCGCCAACAATTGATGGGCCGAGGTGTAGCCGCAGGTGTTTAGCGCACTCATCCCCTCTCTCCCAACCAATCAATAATCACATCGATTGTAGCTGGCGTGATACTTTGTGATAGCCACATCTGCATGTGCGATATCCTTGTAGTGAAATCGCCCCTTCCTCAGCCCCAATGACAGGAGATGAGGGACTGCAAGGTAATCTTCGAATCCATCTCGAGACGAGATGCCAGTATTTTCTGCCTCACAGTCAGAAGGAGCAATCGAACAATCGGCAAATTCGTTACTTGCTTGTTGTTTAGTTTGTGGTTATTTGTATGCTTCTATCTTCCTAGCTCTCGATGTACCTCTGCAGCCGTTTATCTGTTCTCCATTCATCCTCATCCCCGGCTTCCGCTCTTCTGCCTTACTTGCATGAGTAAGCAAACGCTTAATGCTGGAGTGGGAAGGGCGTGTGATAAATGTTTAGGTCGTGAAGTGATGAGAACTAGAAACTTTGGAGGAACTGTGGTATATAGTTCGATAACCAGGCTTTGGAATAATGGGAGCTAGTTAATTGGATTAAAAGCTAGGGGGATTGGTCATTGATTCGTTCCTGCGGTGATGAAACTAAGGAAAGTGGGAGGAACTGAAATGTATATAGAAAGAATGAGTTCTTGCAGTGGTAGGGGTAGATGGCTGGAATGATATGAGGCGAATTGATAGTAAAATCGTAAATTGCATTGGTGGGAGCGGAAGTAGGGCACAATCGAGGCAAGATACGCAGTGGTGTGGACCCGGGTGGTGGCTAGGATCTGTGGAGGAACTGAGGTGGACATGTAGGGAAACCACATTCTGGCCTGTAAAGGGCTGCATTATGGGAAGGGACTTAAGCATGTAGCCAGAGATGCAGGTAATGGAGCGATAGAGACCATGAAATATAAAGTGATTTGGGGTCTGGAATGGCGCGATGTAAAGATTTAGTGAGGTTGGAGGTGGGCTTGCAGAAAATCAGATCCTGCACAGCAGGAGCTGAGATGCTAGGGAGCAGCCTTGAGGCAGGTTGATAGAGTTATGGTTTCGGAACAGGAACTCAAAGACTAAGAGAAGCGGAAGGAATTAGATGGCAAATTGGGTCCATATGTGATAGGAACCGGAAAAGGGCACCCGAATTAAGGCAATGAAGCATACATTTGGGTTTCAGACTTACAGGGATTGGAAATTTGGAAGGGAACTGTGTTAGACGTGTCGAGAGATGGGTTTTGAAGTGACCAGAACAAGAAATCGAGAAGGTCCTGGGGTAGACAATGGCTTAGGCTCTAGAATGAGGGGAACAGGATGGTCCAATGGCAACAGATCTTCAGAGTTAGGTTCTGAAGAAATGGGATCTGGAAAGTCGTTAGGAGTTCAGGTGGGTTGTAGAAAATGGGGTTTTGGAGTGATGAATACAGGGAAGCTGGGGTCAGTTATTTAGTTTGAAATCGACGGGATCTTGACAACCAGAAGGAGGTGAGGCAGATGTGTAGAAATAGATTTTTACGGGGAGATGAGCGCTAAATAGCAGGGATAAAATGAAGCAGATAGGCAGAAAAATGGGGTCGAGTATTGTTGAAAGCCAGGTCAGCGTAGTGGAAATGAGGTGGATAAGCAGGTAAACATAGTTGTGGGTGGCAGAGTTCCCGATAATTTTATTCTTTAAGATTTTTGAGGTTGGAAAAATATTCCAGGTAAGGGAGGCTTCACATATTCCCTGTTATTATTCAATTTTTCTGCCTCGCTTTGCTATGAAGTATTTTGAAGACGTCTTTGGCCTGGAAAGGGAGAGGTGTAATTGCGATTTCTTAATACGACTTCGCTTCAGTATCGGTGCCTNTGGTATATAGTTCGATAACCAGGCTTCGGAATAATGGGAGCTAGTTAATTGGATTAAAAGCTAGGGGGATTGGTCATTGATTCGTTCCTGCGGTGATGAAACTAAGGAAAGTGGGAGGAACTGAAATGTATATAGAAAGAATGAGTTCTTGCAGTGGTAGGGGTAGATGGCTGGAATGATATGAGGCGAATTGATGGTAAAATCGTAAATTGCATTGGTGGGAGCGGAAGCAGGGCACAATCGAGGCAAGATATGCAGTGGTGTGGACCCGGGTGGTGGCTAGGATCTGTGGAGGAACTGAGGTGGACATGTAGGGAAACCACATTCTGGCCTGTAAAGGGTTGCATTATGGGAAGGGACTTAAGCATGTAGCCAGAGATGCAGGTAATGGAGCGATAGAGACCATGAAATATAAAGTGATTTGGGGTCTGGAATGGCGCGATGTAAAGATTTAGTGAGGTTGGAGGTGGGCTTGCAGAAAATCAGATCCTGCGCATCAGGAGCTGAGATGCTGGGGAGGAGCCTTGAGGCAGGTTGATAGAGTTATGATTTCGGAACAGGAACTCAAAGACTAAGAGAGGCGGAAGGAATTAGATGGAAAATTGGGTCCATATATGATAGGAACCGGGAAAGGGTACCCGAGTTAAGGCAATGAAGCACACATTTGAGTTTTAGACTTAAAGGGATTGGAAATTTGGAAGGGAACTTTGTTAGACGTGTCGAGAGATGGGTTTTGAAGTGACCACAACAAGAAATCAAGAAGGTCCTGGGGTAGACAATGACTTAGGCTTTAGAATGAGGGGAACAGGATGGTCCAATGGCTACAGATTTTCAGAGTTAGATTCTGAAGTAATGGGATCTGGAAAGTCGTTAGGAATTCAGGTGGGTTGTAGAAAATGGGGGTTTGGAGTGATGGATACAGGGAAGCTGGGGTCACAAATTTAGTTTGAAATTGACGGGATCTTGACAACTAGAAGGAGGTGAGGCAGATGTGTAGAAATAGATTTTTACGGGGAGATGAGAGCTAAATAGCAGGGATAAAATGAAGCAGATAGTCAGAAAAATGGGGTCGGGTATTGTTGAAAGCCAGGTCAGCGTAGTGGAAATGAGGTAGATAAGCAGGTGAACATAGCTGTGGGTAGCAGAGGTCCCGATAATTTTATTCTTTAAGATTTTTGAGGTTAGAAAAATATTCCAGGTAGGGGAGGCTTCACATATTCCCTGTTATTATTCAATTTTTCTGCCTCGCTTTGCTATGAAGTATTTTGAAGACGTCTTTGGCCTGGAAAGGGAGAGGTGTAATTGCGATTTCTTAATACGACTTCGCTTCAGTATCGGTGCCTAACGCGAACGAGATTTCCAACGGTATTATAATTCCTGCCACCTATCGCATCACCGCTGTGGGATCAGAGCTTCATTTTCGGAGATTTATTCAAATTGGGAAATGAAGAAATGGTTTATTGCGCCCTACTTTTCCATTTTACTCAAACGTGAAGTAAATGGCAATGCATGCAAAGGCTGGATTTTCTTTTGTCTTTTTTTGAAGTTTGCGCTTCAGTTTTATTGCAACTCCTCGCTTTGGGTTGTTGTTAACAATCCACATTGCACTTTACAGTCATTAGCATGCTCTTATTTGCTTTCAACATCCTTCGTAACCCATCAAATGTGCACAATTCATTCGTTATGCTTTCATGAAAATAAGCAGTCTTTGGCCCCACCTCTAGAATAGTGTAATCGTAGGCTTCACGAATAATCGAGTAAATTTTTACTGCTAGCATAATCTAAAATGCCGGGAACTTTGTAGCTGTGCCTCGAAATTCCTAAAACGGTGCCTGCAGACAGTTTAAACGCTCTTCTTCTTACCCGGCTTCATATTTCTATTGCATTAGATGAAATGTGCGATATGCTGCCTCTTGTCACCGTTACACCAAAAGCGGGAAGTGGTGAGACCTTGATGCTCATTATGTGCCTGAATCCTCTGGCCATTTGCAATATAATCTTAACCTAGACAACAGTAGTTGTGTATGCAGGCAGCAAAAGCATCAGATCTGAGACTGATGACATCTATTCCAGGCACAATGCGGCAACAAAACACGTATTACCACATGCACTCGTCATGAAAAGAATGTGAATCTCTCAAAGAGGATCGACAAAGCCTGAATGCTACTGTAAGTCCTTGTTGCGGTGGTTCTCCACTCTGCAGGCTGAGCTTTCACACATCCAGACACGTGGTGCGCATTATCGAGGCTAAACAAACCTCTTGTTGAAGTGAACAAGCGTTTGCTTGGAAGCAGTCTAGGGAAGACAATTCTTGGCCCACAGTGGTGTAGATCCAATCATTTTAAAGTTTTTTGGCCTCAAAATTGAAGGCCAGTAGTCTAACGCTTTTTGCAGTGAAAGTCGGATTTATGTGATTTCATTAATGGTGCAAAATTTGCTCATTTCTATGCCTGCACGATGGCTGACGAAATGGACACAAGAAGGACTCAACAATGCATTTCGCTTTTACGGGATCTTTAGGTATGTTGAAAATTGAGGCTTCAGGTGTTATATTTATGGAGCGTAAAATCTGAATTTTGTGATTCGAAGCAGAAAAGTTGGCAGGAAAACAGATGATTGACAATGTCGCCATTGTCACGCCCAGTGGTTGCGTAAAAAACTAAGCTAATGAAGTGAGCAAGCGACTACCAGGTGAAGTGAGCTCTGCAACCAAAGTGTGAGTATGTGATCTATCCTTTATGCAGGTGTATAAGCCCTGTAATTATCTCAGAGGACTTAAGAATATCTAGCCAGATTTTGGGCTTTTCCTATCGCGATTCGGACTGTTACATAGGTGTGCCGGTGATTTGTTTAGTTGTGATGAGGTAGGATCACATACCGCTTTATTCTTAGCCTGCTTGCGAGTGTCGCAGGTTGAAGTGGGAACCAAAATTCATTGGTTTAGACAACTTGCGAGACGCTAATTATGCATTGTCGGAAGGGGGATGCGACTGAAACCGGAGAAGAAGTCAGGTTAGAGAGGGTGCGAGAGGTTTGGGTTGCTTGATTTCGCCCAACACCTCAACTCATATTTTCTCTGCATTGTCAGGCTGTGCTAGGCCAATATCATTAAGTTGAGAGCAACTAGTGTTGTGGGCTACTGCTTCTTTGCCGTTAGAAGGGATGGTTTTTTATATTATCGCCGATTCAAGTCCAGGTCTTAGCGAAATACTTTAAGTGAAAGTTCGTAAGGCACATCGAAAGAATTTGCGCAATGGTAAACTGATGCAAGACGTCCATTGTCCACCCAATACTCCCTAAATTGTCATCGTGATCATTTGTAACAACTTAGGTTAGTTTAGTCGCAGCACAACCTTGTTATCTGCATTGAGAGCTAAAATTTATCCGGCCTTGGATGACGAAGATGCTGACTTAGCATTTTCTACGAAACTAAAGGCAGTTCATAGAGTGGAGATAGTAAGTAGCATGAATTCTTAGCTGGTGCCATGCTGTTTTGGCATCCAATGTGCTCCGACTTTCCAGGATCCTCTTGTAAACGGTTGTGCTGTGTTCGCTTTTCCCACTGACAAAGATTTGTGCTGTTACATTTCTCAGCAGGCTTGTAATGCATTTGGTATGAAGTGGACGTTACGGTAGCTAACATAAACACAACTTACTAGTTGAGCCCATAAAGTGAGGATTGGCATAAGAGTGGGGCCTTAAATTTAGACGTCTTGAAATTGTACATGGCAAATTACACCGTTGTCGATTTAGACTGCTTACAGAAAATGTTTAATTTTTTTAAAGTGGAAAGTTAAACTCGGAGCCGATTGCGGCTTGAAAGAGCGATTTTGCACGTCCTTTTCGTAAACCAACCGAATTGCAGGAAGGCCCATAAGCATCGAATGATTTTCACTCTTCTGCCTCTTACTGACTCTGTTACACGTGCTTTATTTAGGTTGCTTCCCTTTTCTCTACCGATCGCAGCGTTCTTTTTGACACAGTTGCAAAAGCCTTTTTTAGGGAAAAATCTACCTCTTTTCCAAAACAGTGTAAATCTAGTCTGTCATCTGAAGTTGAAATGGTGGCTTGATATGTGAACTTTACTCGTTTTCCTTCTAATAATTTGATTCAACGCCCCTTGCCACCGTCTTTACCTTTGGTTGACAATACTATTATTTTTACTCTAGTATTGTCCATTATTGCCATCGAAGAGTTTAGTAAGGCCATTGCTCAGTTCTCTCCCTTTTTTCATTTTTATGGCTATGTTTGCCTTTGATGGACAGGTGGCTCAGACGCTCCTTCTTTAGCTTTCAATGGGTTTAATTCATACAATGGTTGGTTCTTTAAAAATATATACAAAAAAGGCTGAGCGTTAAGTGTTATCTTTTCCTATTTTTCATCGCTGATGCTGAAATTCGATTCTCGTTCTTATTGCTTCTATAAATCCTAAGCAAAAGCATTTGCATTTTTAATGTATACCATCTATGAAAGGCGACCAATCACTTGGGTGAAACCTATAAAACATCACACAATGCTAAATGTCGACGGATCAGTCTTCTCTCTGATGGATATCAACTTAAGTGAGCTTCACTAAACCACTTAAGTCAACTAGCACACTCGCCAAACAAAAGAGCACAAGTTCATTATTGCTGGCTGACTGACCGACCGACCGAACGAACGAACGAATGCATTCGTAAGGTTAACTAGCCTCCATTTTCCATGCGACATGTCCTGTCAGTATAGAAGTGGGCACGATTTCAGTGTTGCTGAACGTGTCTTAGCATAGAATTGGTATAATGAGAAAAATAAAACTAACAACAACTTTATGGAACAGAAGATATCAAGTATGCGCTTCACCTCCTACTGACAAATGATCAGCGGCAATGCTACACGCGATCAGCTTTTGCCTCCTAAGCCGTCGCGACAGCACGTTATGCAGGTGGTGAGATGGCAAAGCGGATTCGGTTACGGATTTATGAATTTGCCAAAAAAATAAGGAAACAATCGAAGGCCAGGATGAGTGGGGGTCACTTGAAGCAAAATGGATTGTGTGAGAGGCATGCTCATAGCTTAATCTAAAAGGGTTGTTTTATCTGATCAAATGATTGACATCCTGTATCCATACAAGGGGTAATAATAAGCAAAGAATGCAGGAAAGGCCAAAAGGTGAGGTCCACGCAATCAGATATCTTATCCCTCAATCTCAAGTGCATTAGGATGGGTCTAGAAAAACTAGTCGCTCTGTAAAATAACTTTTTTAATTGTTCCACTCTGAAAGTGCCATTCAACTGTGGTCGATTTACGGCTTTGTTTACCTATAGATGCGGAAGATCCCATGTCACTTTCGCTGTCTGCTGATGATTTTGAATGTGACATCCAACTCGTTGGGGAATAATCCATGTGATAAGTCGAAAGGCCAAAAGTGTCAACCTCAACCGGTAGTTATTCATTAGCCAATTTTATGCCTCTTTAGAGTAGCGCCAATTCGTGATGACTTGCATTTTTGCTCGAGGGTCTTGTCCAACTCATAGCAGAAGGTGAGGATCACAGCCCTCGAATCGACGCTCTTTCTAGCATATAAATAGAGGGCAACCGAATTTGGTAGCGGATGTATTGATGAGTCTCCATGTTAACCAAGGCCATGCGTGAAATCCTGACCCATGGTTAGCTTAAAGCCTTGCTTCTGGTTGGGTGGACTTTTGCCTACTACCTTACACTGCATACTGTGGCAAGCAAGCTCGCTCTTCTTCTATAAGTTGCAGTAACAATCGTTCATTTACACTACGTGTGGCTAAGAAGTGCCGGACTGTTGGTGGGTAACGATGTGAGTACATGTGTTGATGCACGACGGCTGAAGGTCTACCAGAAGGGCCCCATTCAAGAGTGCTGATCCTTACATCGGATACGCATTTCTGACTCCACTATATCTAGAGGTGTTTAGCCTTAAACATGCTGGGATTTCTACACTTCTCATCTGCGCTTAACTATGTGTCCTTAACATTCGCCGACAGCGATGAAATTGCAGTCCCAGAATCCAACACCTTGATCCACATCACGTGTGACTGCGTTGTGTGCTCGTCGCGGGTGATACCAATCAACGTTTTGTTGGATTGGTTGCATTCAATGGAATTTGAACTATGAAAGCTTGACCTTGCCGCCATCGATTGCCTCAGCTACAGCCTGGAACGTATTTGATTCATCAATGGTGCGAAAGGACTTGCACTAATNCTCACGCATAGGCTTACAGCCTGGAACGTATTTGATTCATCAATGGTGCGAAAGGACTTGCACTAATGGTGGTGACTAATAAACGCGTTGGTTGATGGTGTGGTTGGAATGCTAGCCATCTGGTCATACAGTGAGTACCGGAGCTTAGGCATTGGACCCGGCAGGGATGCCCATAATAGATGGTATGGCGTAACGTCGCAGCGTTCGAATGTACTTTCCGTGTGACATAAGTTAAGGCCAGGATTCGTCCGTACAGCACCCTTTTCGATCGATATGATAGAAGTCAACTAAGAAAGAATCGAGCAGCCATTACAATTCCAACTTCCAATTTAATTCAAACAACTGCATTGGTTTTGTAACCCGTGATTTATAGGATGCAGTTATGTCGGTCAACTTTGATAAAATCAAGACTGGACTTTGGCACACACACTCTCCTCGAAAATATAATTAAGTACTATTACTCTATCGAGAGCTTACGGTAATTAAATTTACCAAGCCAAATTGGGCAAACTACTCGGCTTCAGGGACCTAATAGAACAAACAACCCTTCATGTGGCTAGGATCCGCTGCTCTGGGAGTCAGGAACATTCAGCCTAAAAAGGACATACTTCTTGCAAAGACGCTTGGTGCATGTCAAGAGAGTTAGCTCTACCTTCACAAATGTATCTCCAATCGGCAAGTAATGAAGGGGGTAAGTATTGCCCTAAAATGTAATCGCTTTGATGTTAGGCATCATGCGTTGACTGATGCTTGTAAAGACAAAGGCTGGAGAGCTGTTTGTGTTTGGAGAGGTGTGGGACTTAAATTTGCTAGGGTATCTTTGCTGTTCGGCTGGCCTGCAGGCATTGACTGAAATGCATGTGCATCCATATGGGAGGCGCAATTGCCTATTCTCTTTGGATTGCTTAAGACAGGCAAATAATGAAGCACTGCGTCCACTGCCATTACCATTTAATATGGGCTTAGCATGCTCAGGAGTCTAGATCGCAGAACAGGTGGATCCAAAGCGTGAACCCAAAAAAGCATTTGCTATGAAGGCTGTGGCTGCATAAGATGATCTTAGCAAGGCATACCATTCGCAAGCACAAGATCATGACCCTTGCTTTAATCCCTTCCGTCATACATTACCAGATAGTCAAAAAGATCACAGCTTTAAATAACGCTCATGAGCATAGTGCATCATTGCCTGCCACATCAACACTTGTGGGCCTATTCATAACTAGAAGATTAAGATGGCAGACATGAATGGCGACCAGGAACTTATCACATCCGAATGCACACCAGCAGCTAGCGAGACTTTGAGTAGTTGCTCAACACTACCAACGCTTGCTAGACCATTGGAAAAATTTGCAGCATAGGAGTTATTGTTGGGTTGGAAAAGTAAAGGTCTCGCCAGCATAGGCATGTCTGTATTTCCTACCACCTGCGCGATGCAAAGTAAGGACCGGTCAAAAAAGGCATAAAACGAGTGTTGTATTTGCTTGAAGATGGCCACTGAGAAGAGATGTGACCAAGGCTCTGTAAGGGCTCGGTTACAATAAGAGCAGCCATATGAACACGCATTTAAATTAGTATGAGAAAGGGTGGCAATAAGCGGACATCGGCAAACGTAGAACTATTGTACTCAAGTAATTTAGATAAAAAATTAGTTAAGCAAGTTGAAGGGATGTTGGGGGACAGTGAGAATGAATGACTAAGAATTAATTCCTGAGCTGATGAGAACAAATTATCAAGATGCGATAGTATTAAAAGCTAACAGACCCGTCCACAGAAAATCTTGACTAATGCGACTGTGTGAGACTCTACACATATTGCGCACAGTGAAGGTGAGTCGTTTAGGTACTGACTTGGATTTGCATACGAGATAGAAGCCGTTGGTGCCGCTGCAAAGGAGGTGTTTAGCGACCTGGCGCGAGACCACACCCTGATATTAAGAGTAGGTCGCCCACACGCTGTCATTTGGTGGTACTACCAGTAATCCCACAGAATTGTGGGTGCGCACGTACTCTGTGAGGTACCCAACCACGCACCCACCCATGGCATGCGCGGCATTCCGTTGTGTAGGTGGGTTAGACGCCTTGACACCAGTCCAATCACCAACTGAACTCTAGCTCAGCAGACGAACGATTCCACCTAAAGTGGAAGTAGAAGACAGTTGGCCAAAGTTAGGGGCGAAAGTTCAAACAGTTGGCTCTACAGCGCAGTAAGAAACGGGTGATCATCTAGAGACACAAAACCCATAAAGGAATACCGTGTATTGAACTCGAGAATGCGATTTGGGGAATGAAAAATAATTTCAGTCATAGCGAATAGTGCGAAGCAACCAAAGTTGGGAGCTTCTAAAATGACTATAATGAAATAGGTGTGCCAGCACAGAAGACCCAGTGTAGCATTCATAGGGACGGTATTCGTGAATTTAAAATAGTTAAATGTGGCCCGAAGATCTAAATAGCCAACATGGGGATGCGAATCTAAGTATTCAGCTTTGCTTTGCTGAAATAAAACTGCTGTTTTGGTATGACACGGCACTAAGTACCAATTTGCATGTCCGATGGCTTAAGGCAACGTAGAATCGATCATTGAACACAATTAAGGATTACGACTCGTAAACCGAGAGATTCTAATTGGGAGGATAAATAATCATGCCTTCATCATCCACGTTGGTAGTTGTGAGGATACAAATCTAATTTCGAAGTTGTGGGCAAGAAATGACTGAAATTAATTAGTGCAATAGAAGCACACAACATGTATCTTTCTAGTACCGTAAAACAAAAACACGTGAATCAGACATCAGCCCTTCGCTTTACAGATTTGTGGCCTCATACTTAAAAGCAGGTTTTCAATGCACAAGTTATGAGCATTACAATAGAAAACAGCTCAGGCTTATAGGATTTTATTTGGGAGTGATTGGCCTCCTCGATTTCAGCGTTAAAGTGCTACGCAGAAATGACTACTGCTCCACAATTCTGAGTAAGGGTTTAAGAAAAATCATTAGGGTTGGGGCTGAGAAACACAACCTAAGAGCCACATCAAGGTATCAGGGAGGAGAGCTACTGCGTTTGGCAACCACTTGCTTGTACATCAGGTCAGCAAACTCGGGGACTTGTGTCGCCACAATTGAGGCGACATATAGGCCTTCGACAGATACAAGGAAACTAGAAAACGGGGAATTTCATTTAGGGAGTCGACAAAACACCTCCAAATATTGTCCTAATAGGTTCACATGTTTTGGCACTGCAGTCTGAAGAGAACCAAGCGCTCATCAGAAAATAGACCAACAACTCAGGTGTTTCCCCTTACTGCATTTTTGGATGGAGAAAGCAAGTGTTGAATAGACCGTAGGTCACACTTAGTACAGTTAAGTACGCATTGTAGATAGCATATTCTACGATTTTACGCCGGCAATGTAGAAGGTTGCCAGGTTAGTATCACACCAGCTTAGTGTTTGCTTATAAGATGGACATATTACAAAGGAAGAGCAAACACGTTTATTCAAATGCGGGACTTAACTGGCAGTCATAAACTATCTTGATAAACAAACGGGAAAATTCTTAGGAAAATGGGACAAGTTGACAAAGGGCTTAAGTGTAGCATGATACCATAACCGTTTGAAGGTTTGAAACCAAGCATTTACAAACTTTTATTGGGGAAAATCAAACGAAGGGAGAGAAAATCTCAAACTCAGAAATTCTCCTTAACCAGCACAATGACTGTGGTAATATTTTACCATGGGACGCCATAATGGGTCTCGCAGTTAAAGTAGCATCGCATCACCAGTTTTATTATTTGACTTTATAGTACTTCAAGGAGAAAAGACTTCAGAGGAGGTAGGCGAATGTTAGGCCCAAATGTCCCACATGGTTTTAGACATGCCTTGACTGACATGGAATGTTGGGTTTATGGGGCTTGGTTATGCATTCAAACGCATCAGATCAATTACTCTGACAAAAGGATGTGATTTCTACCACAGAAGTAGCCCCTCATCACACAGTGTTGAATGTATACGCAGTAATCTACACTAAATACTGACTCGCTTAACAGTAAAGGATGATCATAATGCACCAATTCTCTAGACCAGAATATTCAGGATTCTAGTTGACAGAAACCATCCATTTTTCTACTAGCAAGAAACATGACTACAGAGGATTTTAAAAACGAGATACAGACTCCGCGCACTCGCCACCAGTGGAACTAACATCAGGATGCTAACTGAAGTCCGACAATAACACTGTCGTTTTAGAGCCCTGCTTCTGGGAGGATCGGCTTGTAAATATTACCATCCATCTCTGCCGCAACCCACAAAACCCCGCTTTTACCGTCTTTTGACTTTGGGTCTTGCAGGTCGAGACATTCGAACAAGTTACCGGTGAAGCTTTGTGTATTTCTTGATGCTAAAGAAATTTTTAGCTGATTTTGGAATGCAATCAATGTTTGTGATGCTCCATAATCTACCAAAAAAGGGACAATTTAAATTCCTAAGAAAAATGCTTCAACTATGTAATAGTTGCCTATTCGTTCCAGGCACATGAATTAAAACTGACTGTGTAGCGTTGTAAGACCCCCTTGAAGGCAAAAGAAGCCATACTATCAGAAAAGTACTTATGTATTCAGCAAACAGAGGGATTAGGGCTGCTGGCATGGCTCGGAGGCCAGCCTCACCCTGCTTGCGCAATACGGCCACCCAAGTGACCGAAACCGGTCGACAGAACAGACGGACTACCTCACAGACCTTCTCTTCTTTCAAGCGTCGTCCTCAACGCTTTCCTTGGTGGTATAACTCCTGCGTCAGCCATCACAACTCTATCAGTGCTGAGGCAAACACCCACCAGCTAACCATGCCAGTCATCGGAATTCGGGTGCAGCTGAGGAGACATTTGACCACCTCTTCACTCTTAGCAATTCAATAGGGCTTAGAGTGTGGTCCAGTTCAAAAAACCAAATTCAGGCTAAGGATGTTCTACCGAGCGTCAGCTTGTCCATAGAGAGACGTTAGAACACCGGTCTCCTTAAACAGGTATGTTAGGTGAATCTCCACAACTTAACTTTTCCAGGTGGTTCACTGCTATTTTTGCTTAGCTTATCAGTAGCTTTCTTCCAGTATACGGGGGTGGGAATATTAGAGATTTGCTCATTCATAGCACCTGCATTTCGTCCGCACCACTGCAGATTGCGGCCCGCCTTCTGCTGCCAACAATGTAGTGTCCCGAGGCTTTGTTGAGGGCAGGAGAAGGCGTTGTACTAAGGCAGAATGTGTATTCAGTAAACAGAGAAATTAAGACCGCTGGCATGGACCGGATACCAGCCCTGCTTGGATAGAGCAGTATGGCCACCCATGTGACCGACAGCGAAGCCAACCGTCGGAACAAACGCAGCAGCAGAGACTTTAATTTTACTTTGCAGTGTGATTATTGGTCCTATACGATGTTAATGAATGTTCCATTGTAGTCCGCTGATCCTGCACGAGTGCTGACAGGTTTGGGGAACCAACCCCACTGCCATGGGGGACTCCTAGCCACTGAATTGTATTTCAGGTTACATTGCTTTAGTAAAAAGAATAATTTTGAGCGGTCAAAGCCCACTCTTCAACAAATGTCTTTGCTGCAACGCATAGAGCTGCAAGCAGCTAAGTAGGGACTAATGCATCTAAGTGATGGAATGCGTTTTTGTCCAAACAAATTTGTAATTTAATGCAACCAGATTGGAATAATCCCGCAACTGGGTAAGCTCTGTCAATTTTATAAGAAACAAAGAATGGAACGTCACACAGCTGTACAGCTGTTACACAATTGGTGTATAAGCTTTTTGAGCTAGGTGAGTGAAACGTCGTTGCGAGACGCAGCCAAATGTGACCATGCGACTAAATAGATAAACGACTAGTAGGGCGTGGTTCCGATCCACGGCCCTCTGGGTTATGGGCCCAGCACGCTTCCACTGCGCCACTCTGCTCTGACAGTCGTATTTTCAATTTGTCCTACCCCTTACCTGAGGGCCGTCACAAACAACATGCCAACCACAGAAGTGGACCCCAACAATAATATGAAGTCGAGGCGTGTGCGTGTTTGAACCATTACTGAGTGACTGAGAGACGCACAGACAGTAAGGCAATAGAGGTAAAGAAGAAAGAGAAGAAAAATTAGAAGTGGGTGTGTGATGCAGTGCAATACGGCACAACTTCTCACAGGGTGTAGAATAGAGGAGACTGGCGGTCTGATTTCTACTCCCAGTCAAGTAGGTGCCCATTCACCGCTTCAACCTCACCAAAGTGCGCCACAATTTGTTGTGCGCTCAGGCGACACGACGTTACGTACTGTGGCCACATTGATGTGTACGCCGCATGAGGTGTTAAGGATGAGGAAGTAAAAAGCGATTGCGCAGGAGACAAGCCGATTAGGTTGTTGACACAGGTGACCATACGCCATTGACATCAAGTCACTAATCTGATCATTTAAATGGAACTGGCTTGGTCTGAAATGAGCTGGCATGTCTCTGTCAGTTATTAAACTTGGTAAAACTGCCATGCTCGTTACCATGTGGTTGATTCGGGCAAGTGTCGCCTTTGGTGGGCATGCGCTGTGACGCTTTTGGGACCGCTCTTGTATGTGCGCGTGCGCCGGTGCATAGGCGCACAGGCAGTTATGTGAAACGCCTGCTTACGTCGTCACCCGGAGTGAGTAACGATTTTGCGAGCGGTCGTTGCCTACCGCATCAAGTCAAGGGGTCTGTGTAGGAAGGGGATAGGTTCCTACTGGAGGAAGGTTTGGAGGTAACCAGACGTAAGCAGTCTGGAGGCACGATATAATTGACTGGATGTGCTGAGCACTATATGGTTCAATGTGACACGGATTATCTTAGAGGTGAAGAGGCAAGTTACAGATCAGTAGTGACATGGAAAAATGGCAAAGTCCCACTATATTTTAGCGATTAACTTCGACATCTCCCACTTAGACTTCAACTTTTCGATAGAAAGCTTTCTTTTGCCACTTTTGGGTGGCTAAAGGACTGGGAGCAAACGCACTGTGCGTTCGGTGGCAAGAGGACTGGGAGCAAACGCACTGTGCGTTCGGTGGCAAGATTCGTGTCAAAATACTGGCAAGAAATGGGTCATTTCTAAAGTGTGAATGAATGAATGCATGCATGCATACATGCATCGTGGTGGGATTAATGTGAAAGAGGCAGTAATTGGATAGAAGCCAAACACGAAGCTAAAGTAATACACCACCCTGTAAGTCGGGAGGAGGCACTAGCGCATGCATAATTTGCATAAGCACAAAAAGATAGATTGCTGAACCACGTTTCAGACAGTACGCCCAACACAAGCAGGCGGTTGGACGAGAACACTGCGCTGCTTCTCACATACAGTTTAACACAGGCCTCAGTTTGGCTTTCAACCCTTGAATATCCCTCATGTCAACGAGACTATCAATCAGATAAACCGCGGAAGCTCCGGGTTGGAAGTTCAACTCATGAGGCGTTGTGAGGTTTGATTCTCACTGCCTTGATTCGTGTCATTCCGCTCTGTTCGATTTATTGCACTTCTATTCCCAGCACTGACTCCTCGGCACATACGAACCCCATTTAGCTTGACAATGCAAAGAAGAATGATGAGATTCGCTTATTTTTCATGCCAGCTGGTCATAATGAGGGGCGCAAATCTCACTGCAGCTGCTACGATTTCAAACTCCTCTTTGTCGGCAGTAGAAGTGCTCAATGGAGGCTGGGACCTAAACTTTTCGGATAATTGATGTTTGTTGCAGGGCTGTGCTGCTCATCATGGCCGCTATTTTGACAAATGTGTATGCAGGCTGAGGTGTCCAGTGATTTTAGCGTGAGCGCATGTGTCATTTAAGTGCAAATTGGGTCAAACTGGCATAAACTTGAAGCCGACACTTCTTGGTGATTTGCTGCACACAATCATGGCAAGAGATTCGATAAACGCAGGTCGTCCGAACTTGGACCAGTTATCAAATCCAGAATCGTTCAGCAGACGCAAAGGAAGGGGAAAATGAGACTAGGGTTCCCAATGTTGGCCACCTTTGTATTGCTCATCAATTGCGCGACTTTCAGACCATGTATCACGAGACATCTTATTAAATGGTGCTACACACAAGTGTTTCGGTGCGAGTTGCGTGTGAAATTCTTGAGGCATGTGCCAGTAAATACAGTGTGAGCACAGCCAAACTTGAAAATGGAATGTCAAAACCAAGTTTGGCTCACCACCAAATTACTGGGTTTGGTGAAAACGCAGTCCAGTGGCTATGGTCTCTCATCCAACGTGGTTACTAATCTCTGTTAACATTAACGGTGGCATTTTACCAAAACACATATTCGGGGTAGAGTCTCCAAGAAAAATAGCAGTGTGAGGACGTCGAGCAGTGACGCAAGAAGGCGGTCACTTCTGATGCGTGCCACTTTATCACGCATGCGATCATCTGATCTGCTGTTCATAGTCGGAGAGTCGTAGACCATTCAAGCGCTCCCCTATACGTTCATGTGAAGCAACTGTTGGCAGATGTAGAGGTAGTTTCATCAAAATCATGTCATTGGCTCAGTTTTGGTAGCTGATAAAGCGTTGCTGCCCAATTCGTGCATGGAATTGCATTTTATTCTACTGAAGCTCTTTGGTGTGAGCAATGATATAGTGTGGACATATTCTGTGGGCATAATATGGGACCAACGTGATGGGGGGTCGAAGCCATGTATTTTGATGGCATAGCAGAGGAATGCACAAACTTTTATTTGCAAGCGCTTCGATCAGCATTCATTTAAAATGATTTTCCCCTTCTCTTTGAACACACGGTGATCTGCAGTGTAGGGCAATTAAAATTATGGGGAACGTGAAAATTCATACCCTGAAACGCAGCAAATAGATTTTGGATAGTCGCTTCTTAAATTCACAGTCGCTGCATCATTTCCCTTACCGTCTGGAGTGGCCCTGTTCTTATTTGCCTTTGTAAAAGGCATGCATTTGGAAACCTAGCCGAAGGTATTTATGCAGCCCGATATCTTTCCGAACCTTAAAAACATGGGTTCTTAGAACACTCATGTCCTTAGGAGGTTCACTGTGCATATTTAGCTCCCGAATATTACAAAGCAGTGTCTTCTAATCAACAAGCTTCGCACTATTGTCATGTCGTATGTATCATGTTTTTTATTATCGACTAATGTATCAAAATTGAGTAAGGGAAATGATTGGGTTAAAAGTGAACTAAGGAGTGTTTAGTTTTAACACAGAAGTGAGGATCGTGGTAGCCAGAACACAGTGTCTCCGTAATGAGTCACGCATGACTTACTCATTGACAAATAATTCCTTAACACCGCAACTGCATTTCCCTTAAGCCTTAACAGAACGATCGCCACTCCGCCATCCTAGCGTCCCACTCATATCGGTGGACTTCCTGCCAGATATCACTCAACTGCCTGGTGGAGATAACCTAGAACGCCCTGGTGAAAGTAACTGCAGGCCAATCTTGTACCAATTGCCAATATTTTAGGTTCATTGGCTTGATATCGATTTCGAATACTGCAGAGGAAGCATCTTACCCAACGGAGCGGAAGTGAACATCAAAAGGTTCTTTATCAAATTTCTAAGGCTTTAAGTTTATAAATACAAGGGTATAGAAGACCTAGAAGAGGCGATTCTAGCATAGCTCTTGGATCACCTCCTCATGTAGTGCAGCAAGAGCATGATGTATCGTACAAGCATTCCGATTTTGCACATCCGTAAGATGTTCATCTGTAAGATGATACTACCTCCTAAATCACTCGTCTTACCACATTTTGACTTGCAGAGGACGTGATGCTTAAGAATTTTAATCACCCCGTGACATTTACCATCACACTTTTTCTAAAACTACTTCACCACATCACTCTCAATTCCTATCTGAGGTTGGCTGCTGTTAAAAGACCAGAGCAAACGCGTGGCCAATTGGCAACGCGATAGCGATGTTTAAATGGAATGCAAACAGGGTATTAAAGATAATGCATTTTGGCCAGCAAGGACTTCATTTCCTTACCAGCTTCAATGCCGCCTTGACAGTAGCGTTGCCAATCTGTGCCCTAGTATGCTCATTAGTACGCTCCTTATCACCTTCAGGTACCCCGTTATTTCTTTAGGGGGGACCTCAATCCCTAAACTTTAGGTGAGAGTGAGCCGCAGGGAAAAGTCGACTTCAGTGTTTATCACCAAATTTAGTAAATTGGCCGCCATTCACGAGGGATTTATATGAGCACAGAATCTAAGGTGAATGCACTTCACCCATCTTTTATCTGATTTTGCACTTTCTGTCAGCACCACTTCGCATTTGACAGTCTCATCAATGCGTCATACTAAATTCCCTCTGTCAGCCAGATAACGAAAGCGATAGTGTGTGCTCTGTCGGAGAACTTGGCTACACGGATCATGACTGTCATTGCAGTCACTACTAAATCTGCTAGCTACGTTGAAGCTGTTGCTACTTCCTTCCTGTCCTTTGTGCTGCTCCACTTGTTTTGTGGCGCATTTTGCATCAACAACTGTGCAAATTGGAAATGCCTGTTCCTCATTACTTCAAACCTTTGAAGTACGTTGTAATCCAAGATGACAAAGTGCAGCGTCCTGACAGTAGTGGTGTAGGAGGTAAAATGAGTGCCCACACGCCACCTACCTCTCAAATAGCTATTCCCGGTTTCATTGACTCCCGTATGAAGAGGACGGCCTGAGTTAAACATGAGGAAATTGCCTGTGAAATTCGCATGACTCGGCCAATGCTCAGAAAACAAATCCAAGAAGTCGCAGAGATGACGGTGCTTCTGATGAATGTCTTTTAATAAATTTTATGCAAATACAGCCTTCCCGACAGTTATGACTTGTCGGAACTATTTTCGCTTAAAGTTATTTCAAATACGAGAGAAAATTATTTTAATTGTAAGATTAAGAGACGCCAATTAAGTCGCAAGAATCCAGGCAAATGCGAGCTGAACAACATAAGCAGCACACAAATGGAGGTGCAGGTAAAGAACTGGCTGCCATCATAGGCGAGTGAGGCATGAGTGCGTCTTATCACCTTTCGCATTCCTAAAGGCCCTCATTTTGGCGGTGGATTTGTACCTGAGAACAGTTTTACACAAGTAAGTGGTGTGAATCTTTTCTCAATGCTTCATGTAAGTCACGCTCTCAGAAAAAAAATAGCAGCTGTAGTGAAGTTAGATAAACAGATAGAGGAATGACAACCGAGACTTTAACAAACTTACTAAATGAATACACGATATGCTTAGTAATTTGTTTCCGACTTACATCACATGCATGACCAGTGTTAGTTGAGCATTAAAATAATCGGAGATCGCATCAAATCCAACATCCGAATAAATCAGAGGTCACGTTGTTGCGCAAAAGAGATGTGCGTTTCGTTTTGATTGGATATTGAGGCCAAAGGTTTACGAGATCCTACTATCGCTGCATAGCAATTACATGAGAAGGATTAGTTTACATTTTATTGAAGTTTCGTAAGTCAAATTGGACCCACCTCCCGATCGAAAAACTAGAGTGATGAACAACCAAAACAATGTTATCTATCAAACCGTTCAAAGATTCTAGCACAAAAATTGTCACTCGATTCCTAAATACTTTAACAACCAGTCCAATCAAGTTTGTACATCGAAAGGGGCTTGACACCAGCCATTGTATAAGACGCACTACACTTCACGCTTCGGAAAACTGATTCTTTACGCCGCCACTTTCTTAATAATTATGACCACCGACTCCTAGAGTGCGGGACACGAGGAGCTAGCAAATGCACATTGTCAACTCACTATCCAAGGTCTCGCATCCGACCTCGCCCATGCGCCCAAAATGATGCTCTTAAACGTCACTCAAGGAGTTGCTGCTGCCGTGCGGTTCCCGGACCCGCTGATGCCAGTGAATGATGCGATATTTTACCCTTGCTGCTCCAAAGCGCTGGCAGGTGTCTGGCTGCTTCATGCAAGAGGCTTCGACAACAGGCATGTCGTGCAAAATCCTGCGAAGTTTACAGGGTATTCGTGTCGAAATTTGGGATTTTCCAGTGCAATGTTAATAATTATGCTTCGAATAACCCAATCTTTAGCAAAAGCCAATGCCATAATCTGCTGCTTGTTAACAAAACCAGAGCAGTCGTATTTACGAACATTTGCGGAATTGCTAGTTGAAAACCAGTGCTACTACTATTTTCCAGTAGCGAAGCTGCCAAGAGTTTTGGGTACCCTTTATTATGGGCTGTAATTGGATTCATGATATTTGCAGACGTGGTGTCTTTCACGGGACAATCGTTCCTTCAACTGGTAAGAACTATGAAATTCAGTCCTGCTCTGATATTCTTAGAATTTAAAATCGCTTCTTCGGGTCATTGTAGAGCTTGTGGAACATGCTTTCTGCTCCAGATTTGGGATTCAGTAGTGCCACTTGATTGCGGCTGGAACTAAAGCACCCTACCGGTCAAAGCGCGTCCAGTAGTGCTTGCGCTGGTGGCAGCGCAAATTGTGCGTTACATAATGCTTTATCTCCTTCACGATGAATTCTAAACATTTTAAGGCCAAGCAAATGCTGCCTGAACACGGGAAGGAATGCAACACCTTATTGACAAACGCGCACTTTTATTTCGTTTCTTGGGAGGTGTCAGTTCAAAATCCCGAGTTCATTTGCGCTTATTGTATGGAACGAAGCGCACAATAAAGTTAATAGCAACATCCGACATAGGTGCTGCGGTACTTCTACGCAATTGCGAACCAGCAGCTGGAATTGGTGACCAGTCCAACCGGATGTAATTGATCGTTAATGACAATGACTAGGTATAAGAATTATGCATTGGGAGCTTAAAATATTTAGCCTTAACAACCGATTCGTGGGAACGTAGAGGCCTTAGCGCAACACCAGTTAGGCTTAAATGCAGAAAATATCGATGTCATCATGGAACGCGTGCCACCTGTCCCCTCGAGACAGTGGCCCTAATCATTGCACCTCGCAACTCTTTCCACGCATTTCGTAACAGCTAAACTTTGTCTGCTGATAAGCGGAACCAAGTGAACCTCACACAAATAACTACAATTAGTAGTTATCAATCTTGTTTTGCCTCAATCCAGCAGGCGATTTAGCACTTACCTCAGACCAGATGCAAGCAAAGACTACAGAGGAATACTCTGGAAACATAGCGGTAATCACTCGCGCCATCAGAGAATGCATGGGCGCTTGCACATTAATCCTGCCATCTGTGTTCGCAACATGCTGAAGTCGCACTTCTGTGCATGAGTGATCGTCCAGAATGCACTTTCATGAGGACATGGATAATATTGCAAATTTGTTTGTTGATGAAGTTTATAGTCAAGAACACACAGAATGCCATGCTTACTGACGAGACCAACCCCAATTCTCAGAACCTTTGCCTGTTTGCGACGCACTGGCATGCATTAGTTTTGGGTGAGAATAAAGGACTAGAGGACATTGCAAACAAAGTCAGAGATGGATAGTGGTGCTAAAAGATGAGGTGGTAAGTAGGTAGACAACATGGCAGATTATTTGACAGAAGGGATGATTTGGATGCGTTGACAAGAGGCTTACGAGTTCTGTAGGCATAAAGGCATAAACGACTCGAGGTGTGCGGATGCATGGTTTAGGAAAGAACTGATGCAAAAAAGGATGAAAGCTGTAAACACGAGCTAATCGCATCGCGTGAGCAAAGTCGCCAAGAAATTATGGGTGGGTTACAATATAGAAGGACAGAAATTTGGTAGAATTTCATCGATAGAGCTAAGCGTTAAGCATAAGGGTAATGGAATGCCAAGCATCCAGTAAATTCACACATTGTTAATTTTTCACAAAATTTTGCATTTTAGTAAACCCTGCACTATTTCAATCTTCACACGCTGCTCGTTTATACCCTACATGCTAATTAACCCGTAGGCATCTTGCGCTTTTTCGTCCTTTACACTCTCTCCACCTATCCGACTGTGATGCCTTTGCATCGTAAACCAGGCTCTGCACCGTCAGCTCCTGATTATGCAACGGTTTTCATGAGATATGAAGACAGCGGATCCGAACTGTAGAAAGTTGACCCTAAACAGGGCTTGGGTCCTAAGCACGGACCGAGGAGGATTCCACCTCAAACACTCTGACTCGATACAGTAATGGTACAATTTCGGCACTGAAGTTTATAAGGAGTCCTATAACCGTAGATGCCATATAATTCCATTTTTGTCAAGGAATAAAACTGGTGTAGGAAATCCACATAGCTTGAAATTAAAAAAAATGGCTTTAATACAAGCAGTGAAATCATAAAATACTTTATGAGCAAATTTTGTCACTGTCTTTGGGCAATGACAAACAATAAATAGACAATGAACCACTATCTTAAAACAGGCAAACATGGGTCTTAAGCAGAATCCGACGGTTCTTTATAGCCTGCTGAAACAGCTCTAAGAGAGAGTTGATATCTGCGCCATGAAGCTCTCAAACATAGTGAGTGGTCGAGCTCCACGCTCGAACTAAACGCTAATCCATCATGCAATCGTAGTTAGGATGGGTCGCAAATGAGTAGTTTCCTTAGGATTAGGCATTGTTGCGCATTTCGTGTCATCTTCGCATAATGCTCCTTAGCATTGGCGTGGCTCTACAGCAAGTGTCTCCTCTTTAGGGCACGTGTCCTTCTTGAAGGGAGGATGCAACGGAACTGGTAGCGGTGTGAGAGGGTTGGTACCTACATCCTTCTGATCGGCTTTCATGCCCTGAAAGGAGCTGGAGTTTTCCAGTGCAGTGCTAATACCTGTGCGTCGAAAATCTTGCGTACATGCGCCTTATACAAACACAATGAATCGCACAAACTTGTTGCTTATAAAAATTGAAAATCCATTGATGGCACACTGTTGCACCTAAAACATCATACTCAATGCAGCGATGCATCAGGATGATACCAGACGCCCAGCGTCACTAAAAGTTACGCAGCAGTGGGGTAGATTTGCTAATGGAAACCAATTTCGTGGTGTTAGGTGCATTCATTTCCGCTTTCACTTGTTACCATTGGGTGGAAAATTCTAGGAGCTTTCATACGCATCAATTGCGAAACATTGTCTTAGAGCTGAATAAATCAAGGGTGTGACTGGGGCAGAATGCCTACTTTTGCTGCAATTCCTACGAAGCAAGACATAAAAGGTGGAATTCTTCTAACTATTCTATAAAGTAAGATGTCCAGTACCCTCTTGAGACATAGAAATTAGGAACTTTCCACTCTATTATACTAGTATCGAACGCTTGCTCTTTTATTCAAAGGACGATGCAGTGATTCACGTTCATAGCTCAGTGGAAAGACTTTAGATTGGAAGCTGTTTGACCTTCGAAAAGTGGAGTAAAACGGTACCGATTGTGTAAAATGATAACACAAAGTTCGACAATTACCTATTTCTCTGTTGCGAATGCCCCTTAGTACCATGAATGTGTTCTACAGTCCAACCAGCGACAGAATTAGGAACCTAGGTGCAAGGTGTAAAGGCTGTGCCATGCACGGAAGCACAAACCGCGAGTTATTTAGCGCTAGTCTGTTCCACTGCAAGCTAAACAGTCCAGAGCGTCATGCATGCTTTTACCCTACGCAATTTACTCTGAATGTAGACGAACAATGTTTTCTAGCATATGAATAGAGTGTTCTGAAGTTTGCTGAACAGAAATAACAAAGGAGCTCAATGCGCAATGGCCGAATCTCCAAAGCATTCGAGCCCAATAAACGGCAAAAACAATATAGCAGTTATGATTTGCTAATGCATCCTCTATGCCCAACAAGAGAAAAATCAATAAGGAGACTTGTGTGGGTAAAGGTAGAGATGTTCATTAATTTATACAGCAGTTGCAGGCCATACTCAGGAATGACAGCATGCGCTACGCGTTCGAAACAAAATAGAAGTGGAGAAGAGCTAGCTCCTCCACCTCCGTGGCATCAAGCGGCTTCTTCGCAAGCGTCGGTGTGAGTACAAACCCGATCGCGGCTGCTGTTTACCAACATTGCTGCGACCATCCGCACGGCTGTGCACATTGTGGCACCACCTCATACGACCACACACATGGCGTCCAACATTGCGGTTTCTGCTCGCACGGCAACGCACACGGCGTCCAACATTGTGGCTTCTGCACAGACCACAATGCCAACTTCTGACCATATTGTGAGCCCTTCACAGCCTCACCCCACGGTGCCCACTTCCACGGATACGAGCACGGCCAACTTCCACACTCCATCTCTGTGACTGTCTCTGCTTCCCTTCAAACTGATTTGTGTGCTGAGGTGTGTGCGCCTATATACTAGTCGCCTTGTCTCCAACCGTTCCGCGTGACGTTCGTACTCACCGTACCCTTATTTATGCACTCGTGCTTGCCGATCTCTAACAATGCTCTCTTAGTTTGACTATTTCAGTTGATGCCGAGCACAATATTTTTTACTTATACGTAAGAGATAATTTGAAATCAGGCAAATAATTTTATGGATGGTGATTGGCTCTGCCAGCGTACAGCTCGCAGAGCACAAAACTGACATCAAACTATGCCAAACCACTAAGTGCGGCTCGTTCCTTTTCCACTTGTACTTACGTTGAAAGAAAATAATCCAGTGAAACCAAATGCCCTCTCGGTGGTAGGTAATTTATCCGCCACCAACCATACAGAAGTTGGCCTTCATAACGCTCAGTGAGTGGCGATGTGATTACCGACCCAAAATACGCGATCATGAGCACAACGGACTCGCCATTCTTTTGACCGATCTATGTGTAGGGTGGAAGAGGCGACGTAGACATTGGCGACTGATATTTAGCAAGATCATAAGTGGGAGACTCATAGCTCTTAAATGTGAGCTTTCTTTTATTCCTCGTGTGTTTTCGGGATGCACCAATCATTGAAAATTTTTCTGTATTCCTGCACCACTGAAAGCGTTAATTGCGTCCTTTCCTATGGGCTACTCTCCGCATTACAATTCATCGCATCTGAGATTTTCTGCATTTACCAAAGCGGTTTCCGACCTAGCGCACTGAGCCTTTAATAAAGTTGCCGCGAATAATTACACGAAACGTAAAAAATACCTTATGCACGTTTAAAAACATCTGTGGCGCTCTTTGGTGAGATAAAGTAAGGCTTTACGCAGGTTGACAAACAAGCCATTTCAGACGCTTAGCTTAAAGAACTGCCATCCCTTTACGCTGTATGTTTAAGTTTGATGAAACGGTGCAGTGGCTACATTTTGAAACATTTATAAATATTTGGCAATGACTAATACAATTCGGTTTCTGAAGCGCTGATTCTCTGCCTTGTTTTTAACGCGATTTTTCTACTTGGTGTGGCTCCTTTCCTGCGTCGCACATAGGTCGCAGCAACCATCCGTGTAAATACGTTATTGAAGTAAATATTCAGTGTCCTCATCTGCTTCGTGCCTCATGTGGGCGCAAAGCCGACGGAACAGACGTCTCTATTCCCCGCAATGCTATCCATGTTCTTTTTACTCTGGTTCTCAAACGACTTCCCACTAACTCGCTTGCACCTCATTGGTATAAAATAGACACTTTCCTTCCCTCTGCTTTGGACCGTTGACCCGCGTGGCAGGTAGTTGTTAGGGAAGTTCCAAGTTGGGGCCCTATCCACCTCTATGGCATTTTACTTCGTCAGCTTACCTTGCACAGCAAAAGATCAAATGANCATTGAAAATTTTTCTGTATTCCTGCACCACTGAAAGCGTTAATTGCGTCCTTTCCTATGGGCTACTCTCCGCATTACAATTCATCGCATCTGAGATTTTCTGCATTTACCAAAGCGGTTTCAGTTTGCGCGTCACAAGCGCAAATAAATTAGCATTCCACTAATCAATTCGAAATAAAGATGTGGTTTTTATCATGGGACATAAGAACTGTCGATGGACGCGTTTTTACTATCTTTCATTGCATCCTCGAATTCGACTTTGAAACCCTAACGGTTAAAATGAGCACCCGACTGAAATCTTTAACATTTTATACCTGAGAACTGCACATATCGCTCCCACTTCTTATCATGGGTAGGTGGATGGCTTGCAAATGGGCAGTGCGTAGTAGAAAGCTCACCAAGACAGGAATTGTCCACGTTGCCCTTTTGCCGTAACATCGCTATGCTGCCACTCTTGGACAATCTTAGTGAGCGGTCACTCAGAAACTACTGATTTGTGTTTGCTACAAGTAATTGGACCAATTTGTGAGACGGGAGCTAGTGGTTGCACAACAGAATTAACTTTGAGTGGGCTGGGCGGAAATAAAAAGCATCAAAAACAATAGTGCCTAAAACACTGTAAGACAAGGAGCTGAAATTAAATTTACCCTCACCCTCTCAAACACACTGCCTAACGACTCTTAAGATACACCCCAATCTTCAGCTCGCCAACATCGCTAATGCAGTACTCATGTTCCTGATTATCTATAGGTTAAGTTGGGCAAATCAGTACGGCTCTCCCTAGCCAAAACAAAAGACAATTCTAACAAAGCCGACTGCATTCGACAAAGTTAAATGGATTGCGTATAGCTTTTGGTGTTCACGAATTCATAGCAAGCCATATCGAAGGGAAAGAACATTCCGTTAAAGCATGCAGCAATGAGCGAGAGTTTAAAGCTGTTTATCTGGATGAAAATGAGCCTTATAATGATTACCACCGGGGCAACCAGCAAGTGGGGATCGCAAAAATCGAGCATCATTGGCCGCAGTGCGTGTCCAGTCAATCAGCTATCTACATGGAAGTATTCATTATATGGAGGGAGGACCTTTCTACTGATCGCTATTTCACTCATTTGCATCACATTGAATAGCAATGATCTTGCAATGATTACTATCTCCTCATTCAGGTTAGTTAGCAAGGCAACTGAATTGATAATTTAAACCCTTTACTGTATCAGACATTAAATAGGAGCCTCAGAAACTTTTCAAAGCAGCAAGTGAGATGAATGAAACAGGGTGCTAACGACAATCACAGATGAAAATGGCAGAATGCTCTGTTAAGGTAATTGTTCTGAGAAGAATTTTCACAATGACCGGCAAGGAACGTAGATGATATTTTGTGTGGGCATATTTTATCTTCTTACAACTAATTACACGGTTGAAGCTTCCGTACGTAATCAGTAAAGCAACATTAATTCAGACTAAAGGGCTAAGAACTTGACATGAAGAGACAGTTATTATGCACTGGAACTATATCAAAAGTTGTCCGACAGGTATCAGTGATCCGTCCTCCCAATTAACTTGGAAGAAAAGGTATGCAAATACTTGTGCAGATAACTTGTCTATCATGATGTGTAACGGTAGAGTGAGTCTGATTGTCAAATGAATGGGGTTATTGCCGCAGAGTTTCAATGAAGAAGTTATCATCCAAAATATGAAAGTAGTGGCTTCCAGCAATCTCTGCCCCAAAATACGCATCGGTAGGTAAGATGAAATATTTTAGCTCCAAAACCTTCCAAATGATTTGTACAGTGCATCAGTGAGGCAAAATAAAGAGGGCATTTAACTCCTTCAAATTTGGCAGCAAAAGAATTTCGTCCCATTCTAGAAGGCGTGAGGTGGAGGCTTAATATCTAACAGAAGAAAATGTTACCAGTGTGACTGCAAAATATTTACTCCAGCCAAATTTTCTAAAATACCATTAGACAAAGCCCTACATAGGTTTTATTTAAGTCGGATCGAGAATAAAACGCAAATTGTAAGGTCAACGCACATGCCTTTTGGCCAAATCTTCGCCGCAGGAGGTAAATACTAAGCCTAATGCAATGAGTTCTTTCCTGTTATTTAAATCCATGCAATTCAATTTCGTCCCACAAAGGTAGGTGTCAAAACAAGCGGCACACATGTATCGAAGGGCAGTTCAGGTCAGCTCACAGCGACCAAAACTGCACCATGGACCAGTGCAATTTTGCGTGGTGGAAATGCCTAAATGATTTATGTGCTGCCGACTAATGGTCTATCTGCCATGATCATTGAGTAGAAACAGGCAATTTTTGTGCTCTAAAAGNAATTGCCTAATTGATTTATGTGCGGCCGACTAATGGTCTATCTGCCATGATCATTGAGTAGAAACAGGCAATTTTTGTGCTCTAAAAGTCTTAACTAGGAATCGACAGACTCACGGAAGTGCATGGGTGCCTGACGTTCAGAGTAGTTGTTAAGTGTTCCACAAAATCAAATTGAGTAATGAATTTACAATTATACTATTTCGACAAAGAGACGAAATTTATGTCCACCATGATCATTTGATCTTTTGCTGTGCAAGGTAAGCTGACGAAGTAAAATGCCATAGAGGTGGATAGGGCCCGAACTTGGAACTTCCCTAACAACTACCTGCCACGCGGGTCAACGGTCCAAAGCAGAGGGAAGGAAAGTGTCTATTTTATACCAATGAGGTGCAAGCAAGTTAGTGGGAAGTCGTTTGAGAACCAGAGTAAAAAGAACATGGATAGCATTGCGGGGAATAGAGACGTCTGTTCCGTCGGCTTTGCGCCCACATGAGACATGAACCAGATGAGGAGACTGAATATTTACCTCAATTACGTATTTACACGGATGGCTGCTGCGACCTATGTGCGGCACAGGAAAGGAGCCACACCAAGTAGAAAAATCGCGTTAAAAATAAGGCAGAGAATCAGCGCTTCAGAAACCGAATTGTATTGGTCATTGCCAAATATTTATAAATGCTTCAACATGTAGCCACTGCACCGTTTCATCAAAATTAAACACACGGCGTAAAGGGATGGCAATTCTTTAAGCTAAGCGTCTGAAATGGCTTGTTTGTCAACCTGCGCAGGGCTTTACTTTAGCTCACCAAAGAGCGCCACAGATGTTTTCAAACATGCATAAGGTATTTTTCTACGTTTCGTGTAATTATTCGCGGCAACTTTATTAAAGGCTCAGTGCGCTAGGTCGTAAAACATTAAATTTTGTAAGATATTGGCAAAAGAGGTCAATATTTAGTTGCAAAGGTAAATTAGACGAAGACTAATACGTATCAAGTCATGGTATCAATGTATAGCATTACATGCGCCAAAGTGATGATGCGACACGTTACAAATTCTACAGTTAACAACAAAGAGTTACACACATGGGAAAAAAATTTTGGGTGGGCGTGGTTCGGTTAGAGTTATGAGTCTCCCACCTATGATCTTGCTAAATATCAGTCGCCAATGTCTACGTCGCCTCTTCCACCCTACACATAGATCGGTCAAAAGAATGGCGAGTCCGTTGTGCTCATGATCGCGTATTTTGGGTCGGTAATCACATCGCCACTCACTGAGCGTTATGAAGGCCAACTTCTGTATGGTTGGTGGCGGATAAATTACCTACCACCGAGAGGGCATTTGGTTTCACTGGATTATTTTCTTTCAACGTAAGTACAAGTGGAAAAGGAACGAGCCGCACTTAGTGGTTTGGCATAGTTTGATGTCAGTTTTGTGCTCTGCGAGCTGTACGCTGGCAGAGCCAATCACCATCCATAAAATTATTTGCCTGATTTCAAATTATCTCTTACGTATAAGTAAAAAATATTGTGCTCGGCATCAACTGAAATAGTCAAACTAAGAGAGCATTGTTAGAGATCGGCAAGCACGAGTGCATAAATAAGGGTACGGTGAGTANCGCAATGTTGGACGCCATGTGTGTGGTCGTATGAGGTGGTGCCACAATGTGCACAGCCGTGCGGATGGTCGCAGCAATGTTGGTAAACAGCAACCGCGATCGGGTTTGTGCTCACACCGACGCTTGCGAAGAAGCCGCTTCATGCCATGGAGGTGGAGGAGCTAGCTCTTCTCCACTTCTATTTTGCTTCGAACGCGTAGCGTATTCTGCCATTCCTGAGTATGGCCTGCAACTGCCGTATAAATTAATGAACATCTCTACCTTTACCCACACAAGTCTTTTTATTGATTTTTCACTTGTTGGGTATAGAGGATGCATTAGCAAATCATAACTGCTATATTGTTTTTGCCGTTTATTGGGCTCGAATGCTTTGGAGATTCGGCCATTACGCATTGAGCTCCTTTGTTATTTCTGTCCAGCAAACTTCAGAACACTCTATTCATATGCTAGAAAACATTGTTCGTCTACATTCAGAGTAAATTGCGTAGGGTAAAAGCATGCATGACGCTCTGGACTGTTTAGCTTGCAGTGGAACAGACTAGCGCTAAATAACTCGCGGTTTGTGCTTCCGTGCATGGCACAGCCTTTACACCTTGCACCTAGGTTCCTAATTCTGTCGCTGGTTGGACTGTAGAACACATTCATGGTACTAAGGGGCATTCGCAACAGAGAAATAGGTAATTGTCGAACTTTGTGTTATCATTTTACACAATCGGTACCGTTTTACTCCACTTTTCGAAGGTCAAACAGCTTCCAATCTAAAATCTTTCCACTGAGCTATGAACGTGAATCACTGCATCGTCCTTTGAATAAAAGAGCAAGCGTTCGATACTAGTATAATAGAGTGGAAAGTTCCTAATTTCTATGTCTCAAGAGGGTACTGGACATCTTACTTTATAGAATAGTTAGAAGAATTCCACCTTTTATGTCTTGCTTCGTAGGAATTGCAGCAAAAGTAGGCATTCTGCCCCAGTCACACCCTTGATTTATTCAGCTCTAAGACAATGTTTCGCAATTGATGCGTATGAAAGCTCCTAGAATTTTCCACCCAATGGTAACAAGTGAAAGCGGAAATGAATGCACCTAACACCACGAAATTGGTTTCCATTAGCAAATCTACCCCACTGCTGCGTAACTTTTAGTGACGCTGGGCGTCTGGTATCATCCTGATGCATCGCTGCATTGAGTATGATGTTTTAGGTGCAACAGTGTGCCATCAATGGATTTTCAATTTTTATAAGCAACAAGTTTGTGCGATTCATTGTGTTTGTATAAGGCGCATGTACGCAAGATTTTCGACGCACAGGTATTAGCACTGCACTGGAAAACTCCAGCTCCTTTCAGGGCATGAAAGCCGATCAGAAGGATGTAGGTACCAACCCTCTCACACCGCTACCAGTTCCGTTGCATCCTCCCTTCAAGAAGGACACGTGCCCTAAAGAGGAGACACTTGCTGTAGAGCCACGCCAATGCTAAGGAGCATTATGCGAAGATGACACGAAATGCGCAACAATGCCTAATCCTAAGGAAACTACTCATTTGCGACCCATCCTAACTACGATTGCATGATGGATTAGCGTTTA
>LWMK02000238.1:0-36447 GCA_001693075.2 Taenia saginata | reverse complement strand
AAATGAAAGTGGTCAACAGCAGGTGTCAACCACAGGCCACAAAGTTCACCCTAACACATGGCGGCAGACCTGAGCCTTCGGGTATCTATGCCTTAGTGCCGAAGAATTCAAGCAGGATTTGTACGACTATAGGAAGCCAAATGGGTCAGTGAGACAGAGACTGACGTAAAAGCTGGCAAGATGGAACATCTGTAGCAAACAAGCCTAGCTATTGCTACGCTATTCCTGTGAACATGCCAGTCCTCCACACCGAAGACCAGGTGATGGATGCTGGGCTGCATGGGTTCAGCAATATCGAAGAGTCCGTCTCTTGCAATGCTGCTTCACACGTCTCAGTTAAGTGGTGAGATAGATGCACTAAGATGGCAGTGGTGACAGAATTCCACGCGGAACCAAAGACTGCTTTAAGTTTCCAACCCCTTTCTACCTGAGTCCTACATTGGCATGGCCAGCAAACCTGAAATTCCTGGGTTCTCGAACCCGAGGATTGATAAGGAAGTGACTTAAGGAGATACAGCAGAGACTCCAGTCGTGTTACTATAACGGCGCTCAACCTCATTCCCAATAACAGCAAGAAGGCGTAGACAGAGTGACAAGTGCACCAACGTTGTGAGATGCGTGTCCGTGGGGTAATGTAAAAAGTGCTGACTTTGGCGTGGCCTCCCTCACTAGTGTCACCAAAGCAAATGTTGTAGATATCTTGCAGAAGGGTTTGACGTTAACTCCAGGCCACATTAGCTCCCTTATTACCTGTGCAATCTCCAAACCAACCGGACTTGGTATTTACAGGAAACTGACCCGACAACCAGTTGATTTTATGCTACTTTAGCAGACTTTTGGTCCATTCAATTTCCACATCTGAGTGGTAGAAGATGGCCAAGTCCAGTCTTGCTTTGTACAAGTAAACCAAGAAAATTGTCAAAACCGCTTACTCTTCGAAATAGCTTCAGCAACAAGTAGTCAAGAAATTGGAATTTTGCTGTGAACAACTTGAATGCAATGATCTGCCTTGCCTGATAGCCTGTTTCACTCTGTGTTGCACTGCAATGATGTGTCAGCCTCTGCACCTTGTACTTCGTTCCGTAAATGGTCTTTAAGCTCTCCTCTACCTTAACAACATGTACTTACCCATACTACTTGTTAAGCCTGTAGCGAAAAACCTGTATGCAAGCAAAAACGTGGTAAAATGACTCACAAGTTGTTCTAAGCAGTGCTTGATGGAGCGATTTTTGGACGGATGTGATGTGCGAAACCGCAAACAAGTAGAGAAGGAAGGCGAAAAGGATAGGGGATACAGGAAAACATTTTGGATGTCACAAAGTCAACGATTGGAACTCTATCCCTCTCTATGGGTGCAAAAATTGTGGTAACCCTTATGCTAGAAACTACGAGCTGAAGATTTCATCCGAAGACCCTCCCTACGAGTAGAACGGTGGTAGGTCAGCGGGAGGAGGATTCCTGCAAAGAAGTGCAAACGGCTAGGTCAAGCACCTCTCGAACAAATAAGTGGAGTTGTAGCTAACAACGCACTCAAACATCTTCACAGCGCTTCTCCGACGCCACCTCTGCAACATCAGCACAGCAGCAGCGACTACGAGGTAGGCTCCTAAGGTTCCGAAGACAGCGAGCAGCGTAATCCTGACATTCACACGTCCTTTAGGCAGAAAACCATCTCCTTCAGTCAATGCCAATTCTCTTTTACTGCTTCCGTATGGAAAGCTGAACTTACCCTCGACTGTCCGTTCTGGAGGAAGTGCTGTGTACCCATATTCAGGTAGTTCGATGAGCGGCAAAGCAACAGGTTCTATTCAAAACAGATATTTACCGGTAAGGGTCAGCACGACATCAGTAAATCGGCAAAATCACTACAGAACCTAGCCATTCATACCAGGTTGTTCAAATGACTTCAAGTTGTTACAGTATTTCGAGCAAATTGGAGGTAAGCGACTTACAGCGTCTCATTTAACTAAGCATCACTTTATGGAGTCAACGTACCTCTGAATTTTCTGAAGTGACCGTAGGAAGGCCACGAACTTACCAACTTTAATGGCTGTTGAAAGGGTTGCGTGGGTGGTCTCAGGAGGCACTGGTTCTAAAACAATCAGAAAATACAGGACTCTGATTGGTCAATGAGGCCTCTACTGCCTTTCCATTGGCTCATCTTTATTGTAGAAGAAATACTTGCAATGAAATTAGCCTGCCCTTGTGGTGCGAAGCATGGTTGTGCTTCTCGAAACAACTGCTAAGGTAGTTTTATGATGATTGATTCGTACTGTTTCTGCCCTACANAAAGTTTGGGTAAATTGCAGCACATCTTACGCTGTGTGGTGGTCGAGGCTGCTTCTTTTCTCTCCTCCTTTAGAGTGCTGGTTGAAAGAGTTGAGTGTGTGGTCTCAGGATACGCTGGTTCTAAAATGATAAAAACAGGAACCTGATTGTTTAATGGAATTTCTGCCGGCCTTGCATTGGCTCATCTTCTTGGCGGCAGATATTCATCTAATGTGATGAGACTGCCCTTGTAGTGCAAGACAGGATTATGGCTCTAGAAGAAAGCTGCTTTCGTAGTTCGTACGTGGGATAGACTGACGCATTCCCTGTTTTAAATTAAAAGCTAGAACACCAGAGGTGGCAATTAAATTGCTACCTTAGCAGTCAAGAACCACGAAATGAGACAGTTTAGNGCCTTGCATTGGCTCATCTCCTTGGCGGCAGATATTCATCTAATGTGATGAGACTGCCCTTGTAGTGCAAGACAGGATTATGGCTCTAGAAGAAAGCTGCTTTCGTAGTTCGTACGTGGGATAGACTGACGCATTCCCTGTTTTAAATTAAAAGCTAGAACACCAGAGGTGGCAATTAAATTGCTACCTTAGCAGTCAAGAACCACGAAATGAGACAGTTTAGGCAAAGCACAGCACGTCTTACGTTGTGCGGTGGTCGAGGCTGCTTCTTTCCGCTCCTCCTTTGTTGTTACCTCCTTCTTCTCTTTTGGAGTGCTGGTTGACGCAGTGGTGAGAGTGGTGGAGGAAGTGGTGGTTTTGCTATAGCCTGATGAGGGATTGAACAGAAACGCAAATGCCTTTAACTAACATGTTTGAGGAATAAGCAATTTTATTGTTAATGCAATTTTGCAGCTCCTCATCCATTTCGCAACCACTCTACCATCCACACCGAGTGCTGCTCAACTTTGCCGATGGTGTGATTCTCCATAGCTTCGCATGCCCTTGGAAAGAGGACCTCCGGAGTTTACATGCTTACTTACGACGGCACATGTCTCTTACCTGCGGGGTTGACGAGTAGCTCGACAGCAGAGCTCTTAGCTCCATACTTATCCATGTAGCTCCTTGTCTTCATCACTGTCTGCACTGTACACGACAAAGTTCCCAGTGCAACATCTGTCAATACCATGTATGTATCATTTGTTTTGCCTCTCATTCTGGCAAAGCCTCTTTTGGGCCCACAATTCCACTCGTAATAGGAATGTTTGCCCAGCAGCTCAGACGGCGGAGTCCAGGTTAAATTCATCATATTTGGACCAATTTATGTCAGCTGTACGTCTGTTGGAATTCCCGGTTCTGAAGTATAAACACAGTACTAATAACGAAGTACTCGCCATCAAAATATACGGCTTAATAATTTCGTTTAAATGTGTTTACCTCCAGGTTTAATTTTAACAACACCCAAGATGGTCCAAAAAAGCTCATTGTCAGTGCAATTGGACTGCAATTTGATTTCGTATTTGGCATCTGATGTGAGGTTACGGAATGTCACCGTTTCATCTTTGGGACTAGGTGTTTGCATCACATGATTTGCATTCTCCTCCAATGGAAACGCGTCTACGAGATAAGTAAAGAAAGCTTAAAAAAGCTGTGGCTTACATCATTTGGCTGTTACACTATCCCAGAATACATATAGCCCGTAGAATGGAGGCTGCAAGGCATCTAGAAAATGAATTGACAAAACGGTCTTCCAATTCCGCTACATAAAATGCAATACAGTGATGTGGCTTTAAGGGGTACTTACGGAAGTGAGGCATAATGATGGAGTGGACAGCCGTATTGTTCACAGCGTCATTTGTATATGCTCTGACAGTGTAGTTGCCTGGATATTTGTAGAGAGCACTTGGGCTATCCTCGAATCGCACTGTCTCATCGTGTTGGGCACGTACAACTTTTTCATACTCAATAGTCTTCTTGGTTACGTCCCTCAGTGGTTTCTAAAATATTGGAATAGAATAAACGAGTAGTTGTATGCTATTTGTGCCGTTAAATATGGGTCTAAAAGGAGGTTTGTGAGAGGTTTTTTGACATTTGAGTAATAAAACTGACATCCTGGCGTTCCCATACTGGTGCCTCGGTAAATTGATGACAACATGTAAGCAAGACATCCGCACTCAATAGTGTCTTCGGTGTGGATGTGAGGACCAAATTGGCACACAATGCATAAGGCTCAACGAAGTAGCTTCTTCAAGCTACAAGATGCTGAGAGTTACCCAAATCAACCAGTACAAGGTATTCAATTGCGAACCAAGTGACCTGGATGGAGCAGTGTGTCCTGGTACTTTGCTTTTTAGGGGCTGATCATGGGATCAGCGATACTGTACGTCAAACTGCCTTACGCAGTACCGAAAATGTGAGTCTGACATTTACATTCTCCATTGAAACAGTACTTCAAGTGAGTCTACATCCACGTCAATGTCTTCTCAACTTTGCGCGAAAACAGGACGTGGTATTCGTTTATACCTCGGCGGTTACTGCAGCTGGTGGGGAAGAATGCTTGGCGCTATGTGTAGAAAGCTGCATTTGAAAATAGGAGGCAAGGTAAGGAGGACGGAATACTTACGTTATCTTTGACAACCTCGAAAACAATTGTCTCATTATTTTGACTAAAAAGAAAATGAAGTTATGGATTAGGTAAGGATTTGAAGCTGGTGGACGGAAGGTAACGGTGAGGCGAGCCTCCTTGGGTGACGTCAGCTTCAACTTCCCGTAGATATCACGCGGTGGATCAACTAAAATACCCAAAAACTCTCCTTACTAGATAAACAGATTTAAGTATCTGAGGAAGTGAGAAGTCAACTATTTCGATCATGCTATCTCTGCAAAGCGCTTCGCTACTCGTAAATTGGGAAGAAAATTATGCGTTCGAAGTGTATTTACGTTCAAACTTTTCTTTGTTGGAGACGGAATAGGCTGTGATGCTGAACTCGGGAAGAGATTTGAGCAAATGGCTTGGAATTTCAAACTTGAATACTTTTTGGGGGAGCGACTCGGTGACTTCACCTTGATCGGAAAAGTGATTGCCATTGACGCACGTTTCTCACCTTGGCAGACATCCAGTTCCTCGATCTAGGCAGATAGAGCAGAAAGACTTGTGTTTGAAGGCAAAGCAAAATGCGTTCCAAACGAAATAAGCAGACAGCTTCTTGGCAGGCCAGAAGTCAGTGGAAATGAGAACTTAGCAACCACATTTTGGTAAAGTGGCAGCGTTGTTTCGTATCGGACTCCTTGATTCATTAGTCTTGTATCCGGTCTAGGTACTTATACAAGCTAGTCTATTCAGTTGTATAATTACAAAACCCAACGCACATTCATATAGATGACACACATTTTATTACTAAAGAAAATAAACCGAATCAAACGAACAGACAGCATAATAAAGCATAAGTTTATTCATCTACTATATACAGATTGAGTAGCATTTATAAGTTTATTCATCTACTATATACAGATTAAGTAGTATTTACATACCGTGTGGTTAGCAGTCGCATTGTAGATGATCAGCAAGCATTCCCCTGTGGAGTAGTGCTTCAATGCCACCAAGAATGGACCATCGCCATCAGCAAGAACTTCATGAACACTCTTTGTTGGTCTAGAAAAGAACAATTCGTGGAACAATTATTCTAAAAGCAGTGCCAATCTGGATCAAATGAATGCCGATGGGGAGCATTGAGTTTTATTGCACCACACTGTGATAAAGCCGATTCCATCAGAAGAACCTCATGACATCGCGGTGCCTGGATTACACCATCATTGAGAAATCGGCTGGTTGAATTCTCCTAATTTTTTTTCTACCAAACATCTCCCCATATTATGAGTCAGGTAACAAATCCAAACAGGCGATTTTGAGCTTACCGTGAGGGGCGGTAGCTGGGGCGAGAACTCTCTGAAAGGCACAAAATCCANCTAAGATGTGAAGCTGTATGAAGTGACTATGGCATTGGCATGGTGACGCGAACGTCCACGACTAGCGCAAAAGAACCTTTGCAGAAAAGAATTAAGAACAGCCTCACAAGAGTATGCAATCTTCATTGCATGTCTGATGTCCAGGCTAAATGCTGACAGAGTTACTCATCTTTTGCGAACGTATAATTTTTAAGGTAAAAATAGCAAATAGGATGCACCTTAGTGTAGGACACTCATCATTTGCGACGACAGCACTGGCAGCATTATGCTTACCGCTTGAACGGGTTATGCTGGCTTGGCACCTGGCGCGCAGAAAACGCGGACCCACGCCGACGATCACATGCAGGAGCAAGGTGAAGTAGGATGATCACGTCTTGCCTGATAGAGCAAAGATATGTTAAAGCACCCAACTGTGAAGAAGGAATCTAAGGCATCACATTAGGTGATGTCATGTTGCTCAAGTACGTGAAGTCTGCATCTCAAATGCTACCGATAGTGAGGCATGCATTTACCTGGATAGTTGCCATGGCATCGCTTTAAATGACGCAGTCGGTGGTGAAGATAGCCGAAGATGATGGCGAGCAAAGCAGACATTACTGAGCACTAGGCAGTGGGATGGCGTGGATAGAAGACGAATTCTCACCCACTGCACGTGTGACCTCTCCTTCAGCGTCTCCTACACACATCAAACAATGGCGCAGTGCAATACAGACTACCGAGTCGCAGTCTGGCAATTCGAGTGAGACTACATGAGGACAAGGCAACCACTCCAGCACATGGTCAATGATATCCATGGGGAAGGAGACGTCTACGCTCCCTACTTCACCGCAGTGTCACTCTCCCCCTCTCGACTTAACACTTGACACGGAAATACAAAAAACATGCTTTAATATGAAGTAACAGATTGTTCTGTGCCATACCAACAACCACTATTAGACGTCTGCATTACAAATATCTCAGTGAATATTACCAGTGATGTCGTGAGCTAGCTCATGGCGCACTCGAAGTGGAAGAAGAGGAAAAGTAACGACTGCACTAATACAGGTGACGGGATCAGCGGACACGCCAATGGCAACTGTGGTTGACAGCAGCTCAATCTCTAGCCTCGGACCGTTTCTTCCAAGCCACGCAGTGTCGTTGGCTGTGCTTTAATCTGGCATTATTATGCACGCAATTCTAAATGATGTAAGATTGGGTTGATTCCCGAAATTTTTCTTTACATGTCCCCTTCTAATGAGCAGTTTAGAATTTTACCAAGTGAACTGCTTGGTGTTGTCGTTCACAACCCTTTGAGCCCAGCTTTTCTTCATGATCTCCGTTCCGACTTAACGTCTAGTGGCCTCCTTCTTCAAGGTGGAGATACACGTGTGTCCTAGCTGTCAGTGAGAGAGGTTTGGTATATTCCAAACAAAATGAGCAACTGCTACAATCTTTGCTATTTTTCGTCTCCTTGCCTTCAAACTTGTGGTGCCCGATTTTCTTCTCTCGCAATCATTAAATCAATTGTGGTGTTCCCTTAAACAGTTTTATCCTTTGAAGTCCTATTTCCCTCGCACATCACAACTTTGCCAAAGATGATGCTTTGCATTTACCCAAGGTTTCCTCTATGTCTTTTACTTATTTTGAGGTTGAACTCTATTTTAGGCTCTTAGAAACCACATTTGCAATGCAATGTGCTTGAGTAATTCCACTTCCCATTAAGCTTTTCCTCGGATCTTGTGCTCCTTAAGGCGCTCTACTCTTGTTTATTATGAGTTGAAGATTGTTCGTATACAAATTTTACTTTAAACCAACTGATGATAGGCCTTTTGGCTCTTTTGTAATTAATTAACTTGAGTTCCAACCAACTTTTCTCTTACTGAGTGTCCTAATTTGTTCACTCGAAGTTGAAGCAAGTATTATTATCAAAGTTAAACCACTTTTATTTATTCTTGTCCCTCGTCGTTTGCTTTCATCATTTAACATTTCTTTTACAAAGAAACGCCTTATGCTACGAATAGGGCTCAAACCAACTCAACAACTCAATTCGCTTCAAACCACTTGTCTGACTACACACGTCTTCCTTGCACTTACTTCTGCATTCTTCATTTTCACATAAATTCACATAAAACATAAAATTCACATAAAATTCACATAAAACCCTTTCTACTTGTGCAGAATTGAGTGGTGGTAAGCCAAAGACATCGGTAATTTTTACGAACAAGTGGATGATTTAAAGGCTACATATCATACCGCTTTGATTCCAGCCCACTGCAACGACCAATCATTTCCTTGCTCCCTACAGTTCGTAAATGTCCTGCGCCTGGTTTTCTAAAAATTTTGTATAATTTGTTTTTGGCAGAATCAATTGCGTGGATTGCAAAAGTAGAAATAAATTGCATAGAGTCATTTCCGTTGCTTAATGCATTCTGAAGACAGCCTAATATAAGCTGCGTGTCCTTTTCACCCACAGATTAATTGGTGGTTCAGAAAGAGAAGCAACCGGGCTAAAATGGTCTCTGTCCTAAACGCTTGCACCTGGTTAACCGGCAGTGGGTGATCTTGTTTACAAATAGTGGGATTGCGAGATAATAGATGTTATATGTTGCGTATAACCCATTTGAGCTTTCGTAACTGGCTCAGTCACCTTGTCCATGCTCCCTGCACCACTTTATTGTCACCTTCCGATTGGTAGTACGGGTACGGTCTGAATGCCCACAACACCTCACATGAAACCTATTATGTAGTGAAGCTTGTCACCATAACAAATCGCCTCATTCAAATTATTGGTAAGATGCCCTTCTGCAACCTGTTATCTGCCTGGAAGCATGTGTTGAGACCAGAATTAAGCAAATTTTGAATGGCTGATAAAAAGCACTGAATTTGAATTTATTTTAGATTGTTGAACCCACTGTTGCACATGATTAAGTTCGTTGGCGTAGTCCCACTACCTCAAAAACGGGTAACGCGCAGAACGGTATCGTAGTCAACAACACCACTAACAACAACAACAAAAGGGCGAAGACGGGAATTAAAAATCCACCCAAACTGTACGCCGACTACCAGTTCTATGAGGTTTACGGGAAGGAAAATTTCGTACTCTCCCATAATCGAACTCATTCTACTGGCATGTATTAATATTTTAGATCCTCTTCTGAACCTCTTTGCTTCCAACAATTCGCATTTAAGGGATATATTTAGAGAAACCTTTTGTGTGAACTACGCCTTAACTCTTTTTGAAGTCCATTGCAATGCATGAAAGTGCACCCTTAAAACGACTGGATGATTATCTTGGATGAACTGGCAACTTTGATGCCTATACATGTCGAAGGGTGATTTTACTGCGTATGGCTTAGAAGATCATTGAATCGAAAGCAGTGAAAGTCCTTGCTTACCTGAATGACTAGAGTTCTGGCTAATTTCACGGTGTAAAGCGCCCAAATCATTCAATTGTTGGGAGTGGAATCAGCACCTTAGTCTACAACATCTAAAGAAATCTGACTCTAACACCGAGAGTAAAAAGACCTGCAGACCACATTGAATTCGGGGCTGTTGTCACGGCACTTGCAGAATCGACCTCGGAGAAAGCATTCCCCCAACCTGGAAGTCTACGCTAGCATGACAGGTCGTGGCAGCCTCTTCACTGCCACAATCCCCAGCTAATAAGCATCGGCTGCCATGGATTCTTGCATTCAGCCAGCCGAAAACCATGTAGTCTTGTTTCAAGGGGCTTAAATCAGTTCAATTTTACAAACAGCATGCTAAGTGCACCTAATTGAACTTTGAAATGGACATTGGATTTGTTGTAGATTTGTTGTAGAAGCATCAGAAGAAAACTTTGGCAAAGATCAGCAAGAAGGTGACTTTCAATTAATCCACGGGCTAACCATTATGGAAGCACCTTGTATTATGCGATGCTGAACCGTTGTTTAGTTCAACAAAATAAGGAGAGTGTGCAGGAAAACATCTGCGTCATGGTGGGGTTCCTTGGGTAGAATTGGAATTAAAATGTGAAGGCGCATGATCTAAACAGCTATGCTGATCGTGTCGCTAGCGTGATGACGTGGAAGCCCAAAAATAATACAAAGGAATCTTTTCAGGAGATTTGGCAAAATGCTCCAAAAGAAAGCAAAATCCCATGGGATGACTGGTGTTCAATTCCAGTCGCCATCCAGGTATGTTCAAAGGCAAAATGCTGACAGAACTTCTCATCCTTTAGAAAGCAAGGTTGTTTAGTTTAAAATAGCAATTACGCTGCATCTTGGTGTAGGACACTCATCACTCGCGAAGAAGACATTTACACCACCATGCTCAATGCTTGAACGGGATATGCTGGCGTGGTGCACACACACAGCAAAAGTGGATCTCCGCCCATGTGGCTGCTTCGTCGCCTGCTCGTCTTCTCACTCAGAATCTCGACAAGATGTAGAGAGGGGTTTTGTAGCAAACATTTCGTTTCTTCCATCCAGATATAAACTTTACCAACCCAGTCCTAACGAAGTTTAAATGATGTCCCTTAGTAAAGTGGTGCGTACGTTGTTTTGCATTTTAGTACAAAGTTTACTGCACTAAACCTAGCCGCATATCATCCAATTTTCGCTTTGCTGTTTTGGAGCGTATTCTGTGTTACCTAAGGGAGTAGCTCACGTCATGTTTACTGCATCCGGAAAAGCTATGCAGTGCCATGGTGCAGCCAATGCTGCTAGCCGCAAAACCGTTTATTTACTTTTGCCACCTCCATCTCTGCTGACCATATTGCATTCACTGTCGCTATTCTCGACTCCTTCACCAAATTTATCAGACTTTGTTGAGTATATGCTGCAGTCAGGGTTCCCAACAAGAGTGGACCGCAAAACAAACTGCTTGCATAAAAAAATCGAGTTGTTGTGAAGAAGCAGGTCAATTCCTCCTAATAACTAGTGCTTTTTCCCGTTTTGGTTCTAAATAAACAGTCATGTTGGGATTCCTTGATGTAAAAGCGTGCATGTTTTCCATTTTGAATGAAAATTAGCAACTGACCGCAACTTTTGGACAGCGTTTTCCCAAAGATGAGATAATGCTAAATGCGATTCGACATGATCTCATTTCCACTGATAAATCAAACATTTCTCCAAGCCTGTCCTTAAGTACGTCAGAAACACTTCTTTGAGATGAAGTGTGGATGGGTCCTTTGGAGTCGAACTGACGGCCATGAGTATTCCACGCCTCTTGTTGCGTTAAGGAGAGCTTAGTTAGTCGATATGATCTTGTGTGTCACCCTTAATTTACAGTTTGACCTCACAGTTTAGGTGATGGTAGGACTTGTGATGGAAATAAACTTCAAATTTTATAAGGTTCCGCTCTGAGTTCCTGTTAACGCTACCGCAAATCTGCCAATTTCGATCTTACCAATAGAGAATGTTATAAACAAGGTCGAGAAACGCGAGTTACTCGCCATAGCTTATTTGACTTAGGTGTGGAAAAGTATGCAGCATAACCTAACCGGCAACAATGAAGCTCTAATGACAGGTCACTGTTTTAGCATTTCCGCCTCAGCTTCCGCTTCCATTAAAGTTGCAAAGTTCCTACAATTTAATTGCGATGTTATATTATTCAAAATTAACCATGAAGGTGGTATGCTAGGGGACAATTTGAAGCAGTTCTGGACGAGGACGAGATCGCTGCAGCTACATTTCAGCACCTGATACAGGGAGCAGCATTTTTAAAACCGACACAATCTACCTCGATGACATTCTTACTTTTGATAAAGACATATGAAAGCACAACACAAATCTGAAACCAGTACTTGGTTGTCTGCGAGACATAGGATTGGCCTTAGATATAAAAAATGCCATTTTCTTCGATGCTTTGTCGCATTCCTGTGACAAGCCGTCTCGTCATGTAGGGTGGTTGTCATTGAGAGCCACAGGAAACAGGTAGGGACTTGGCCAACACCAGCCAATCAGACGGCATCCTGCAGTTTCTTTGACTTAAAAAACCAATGCGAGCGATTTTTTGAAGGTTTTGCTAAGACTGCCAGCTAAATGCATATGCTATGCGAGAAGCAGGCAAGAAAATCAAGTAGGAAACAGAGTGTGATGAGGCATTTAACGAACTAGTGTGAAGAAACATTTATAAATCTGCTTTTGAGAGGGTGATTTGCTTCTCATGATGTAAACATCCCTTTTCCATAATTTTTATTAGGGCACTATCGACTGTGCTACATAGTGCAACAAACACGTCTAAGCATATCCAGCCTTCTCATACTTTGGGTAGTTGAAGAGGAGAAGAGAAATGAAAAAAAACCTCTACACTGTACATTAACTTTTCTAGAGCAGGTTCCGATGCAAGCAATGTTCTGCAATCGAAGAATTCTGGATGGATTCCACAAAGGGCTTATCTTTTAAACTATTGTGTGCACTTTAATTATGTCACATAATCGTAACAATTTGCGAGGTCATCATTTACAAATGAGTTGAGAAAAGCCGGAACCCCCTAAAGTGGCAGCCAATCAACTACCTCTCCTTCAACCGTTCATCGCAAGCAAACATATGTAACCTCACCCACACACTCATAGGTCTCACGCATAAATTAAATGGTGGACCTAGATTTATGAAAATCCCTTGTAAGGCTCATGCTTTTAGGCCGTCATTGCAGCCATACTATGCCTTTTTGTCGTCTCTACATCCACCCTTCATTTAGCGCTCTCATAAACACGAAACTCAACTTCTGATTGCGCCTCATACCCATCAGTGGGACCAAAAGATCCACGGGTAAAAGATTAAGAAAGCGCTTTGCAGGGCAAGAAAATTTCCACCCACTAATGCTGAATCGTTTTTTGCCACCTTCAGAGGAGTTATCAGTGCCTTGAGAGCTGTATGGCAAGCATTTTGTTAAAAGTAACTCGCAGCCTTGGGTAAAGATATTTTTCGTTGTCTTTCCTTTCGATTTTCGTTCCGATCATAATCATTCGTTCGCACAAATTAAGTCCAGACGCTTGCTGACAATTTCATCGCAATCCACTTAGCCTCCGTGAAATGAATGTAGCAAAAGTGTAAGGTAGACGAAAGCACTGACTCTCTGCGTAGTTTTAGTGTATTTTACTACCATATTTGATTCGGGTTACTTATGGCTCTGTGCTCAAAACCTCTCAATCGTTGTTGAATCACAGTGTTCAACTTTGTCCAGCATTTGCTTAACTGACTTTCGTTTAAAGTAGCTATTTAACTGGGTTGACAGATTGAGGAAGGATAATACTGCGGCGTTGAGAAATGAACCAGTTGGGCAGGCAGATAGTTGGGGTGAATAAGGCGTTTGTTGCTTCTGTTTTTGGGCTCCGTGAACAAAACCAAAGTAAGCGCTCTACTTACACGCTATAAGTAGAAGGCTATTTGAGATCAAGCTAAGTGGGCCACAAATTTGTCTTCCCTGCAAATCGTCATTGCACATATTCCAGGACAAAACCTTTCAAGGTCCTTCGTAGCTCATGGAATGCTAAGAGTCGTTGCTTCGTTGTCACAGATTACCATCAACAACTTCGTCCAAAACTGGTGGGAGTGGTGCGTTCTGCAAAGTAGCGTGCCTATTTTTGGAAGTAAGGCTGGCAGTTCCTGAGGCGAACAAAAATCCCTGCTAAACGCAAAAATCACACTTTGCTGTTCTGCCTTTTGTTCCTTTTCCCTTTTTGGGAAGCCTTAAGCTAAAGTGTTGGTTGGAACTTCATAGGAGCAGAGTTTTGCCTTGTTAAAGTAATTCTCAAAATGGGACAAGATTATGCATTCCGTGGCATTAAGATAATAAAGCAATATTTGACAACAGAAAAGGTGAGGCAGAACCAAAGACGACGAGTGGAGTTCAAAGAGAGTGCAATTAGGTGTCGGCATAGCTAAATTCGCTGCACGAACTCACACTGTCGCCGCAGTGCACTCTAACTGGGGCTATAAAATGAACGCGTGCATGGCGGCTAGCGGTACGAGAGGATAAAAGAGCGAAACAAGGTGGCTATGTTTGATGTTGGTGCATTCTGGAGCCATTCACTGGTTACCCCGGGGCGTCAGACATACAGCTGCGATCACTTGGGTCAAATGAAAATCAGGTGCAATGCGTTAGTTGCTCTCCTTACGGATATGCTTCATTTCAAAAACCAGGAGCTCTGCCTGAATGACAGTGAAGGTGGATGTTACCTCGGTCATGATGCAGCTGGGCATTGCGAGACATCAACAACACTCGTATGCAAGGCGTTGTTCGTTTGGTAACATGCTTTGCGATTTTACACTGCTGTCTATGGGGCATGGCCAAGTTGCTAGGGCCGTGATTTTCTAATCAATGATGTCGTCCATTTTTTGTACTACGAAATAAGTCTTAAAGAGTCCCACTTCCCCTGTCTACTGTTCTACTTAATCAATTTTGTGAGTTCCTCTTTGGTTACCGCCGTTTCGTTTGTTCCAACCAAGTGCAGTTTTCATCAACTACTTTAAATGAATGGCATGAAGAAATTCAGGATTGCTGTCGACTTCTCATTCTTTATTCGTTTGTCAACCATCATCCTGTTTAACATGATATAACAAGAGGAAACACTGTTCAGGAGCTCGAAATAATTTAATTCGATATTCCACCTCACTCCCTCGTTCGGTAGAGATAGCATCTTTATTAACCACGTAAAACCATTGTCTAATACGAATTCGAGGGTGCAGTCCTACTCTCCTAACAGCGAGCAAAGGTCGGAGCGAAAATATTTTTGCGAAAGAGAGCATGTGAGTAGGTTTTAATGGATTGCAGAAGCCCTTCGGACGTAGATTGTAGATCATCTTCCACATCATACCACTTGTATTGCTCAGTATTTACCTGGGTCCTTCCATTTTATCCATTGCTTTGATTTGTGCGTCCCTCTCTCTCCTTTTTGCATTCCAGAAGTCAAATTGGTGCCTACAATATTCTTCCTATCGAAATTACGTCCGAAAATTTGGGGCCAAAGTAAATTCTCATCTCTTGTGAATAGGCGAAATTTTGCTTCACCAATCAACTGAGCGGTTCATACATAGTGACAGTTAATGAGAATGAAAAAAGACTAAATGTCATTCCGGTTTTGAGCGCCTTAGGACAAGGTGATGAGTTTCCATGGTATCTTCGCCGCAATCTAACAATTCAAAGAGCACCAACCTTAAATGCAACTGCTGAACCTACTGAGGCAGATTAAATGCTACACAGCACTTGCACCACTTTGTTTCGTACTATCTACGCCTTCTTCCCTGTGACTCAGTGCTTTCGCGACTTCTTGAGTCGAATCCCACCAGATCAGCACCATTCATACAGCATTGCTGTTGCTTCCCAGATAACTACCGATAGGTTCCTTGTGATTTGTTTTGTCATTGGAAAAGCGACTCCGGTTAGATTGAACAACACTTTGGTTCTACCTCCCAGACTGCCGTGTGTCGCAGGGCATGTCGCCCATCAAACAAAGCCCTGTGTGAAAACGATTTTGACTTTCCTCAATGCCAACATGCATCCACCTTCACTGCTGGGCGGTGCGACTGTGCCACTTTGCGACCGACACTTGTTCGTGGGAGCACTTTCACAATTTTCTGCCGAATACAGCACAACCAACTACCCTGAATGAGGTAGCTTACCAAACAATAGACGCTATGAACGTCAAGTTGTCTTACACAACAGCAAAGGCAGAAAGCGCCTCTAGACAATGCAAATATCCTTCTAATCAACGGGATCAACGGGAACACTTCCATTAGCCAATCAAAATCACCTGTGTGGGAGGAGCATTGTTGCCGCTAAAATCCCCAACAGCCATTGAGCGGATCATTGATACAGTGTTCGTAAGCTTTCAAGAATTAATCTCTGCACACCCTGATTAAAAGGAATCAGCCCTGCAACTTACCTTTTCACAGTTTTGTCAGCATCCTGTGCAATGGAACTTTTATAACAGGTTCTTAGTAAATTTTTAAGGGTGCTAAACTAAATGGACTTGTCCCTGGGAGTAATTGGTCGAGCTGTCTTGAGTCATGTCAAAAGATGCATCCGCTAGAAGTTGCAGCAGAAATCATGAGGCACAGTGACCGGTGTTAGTTTTGCTCCGAGTACACCACCGACAAATTTCTTGCGTTCATTAATTAAAAGGGCGAAACTCCGCTCCTAGATGCTTCATTTTTACACCATGGCTCAGAGCTTTTAAGATAAGGGGGTGTTTTAGGACAAGAAAGAGGAAATTGGTCAACGTTGTTAGCAAGAAATTTTCCTTTGCCAGAAATCGACTGCTTTGTTTTAGACAAGAGGTACGCAAGAGCTCCGGTTTCGCATTTCTTAAGGAGTAAATACGTTTTCGATGTGGTCAAGTTTTCCATAAGACAGGCACTCTACTTCAGCACACATGGTAAGAAGTATGGACCACTGATGTTTTGCGTTCCTTTACGCACACTTAAAGATCGCAACTGGGTCGCCTTTCTATCTTCATTCTGCAAGGCTGTTTCCACTCGCATGATTGTAATTAAAGGGGTCCTGCCAGCATCTGACGTTGCGACCGTGCATCTGTTACTCATTTTTACCGCTTAGCGATCGAGCGATTCCAAGCTGACATTGCTCATATCACAAGAGAAGCAATGTTTTATGCTTCCGTTAGGGGCTCTTCACACCAATGGCAAATGCTTAATAGCAAATCCATCCTCTGTTTTCTTCATAAAGTTGTGGACTAGCCATGCTAAGCACACATCACCATCGCAATCTGTTATCCTCCTATCATTTCTTTAGTACGTTGTACTTGCGGTAAGGAAATTTGTCGCCTCTTGGCGGTAATTTCAGTCCCATCTTATGCAGCTGCTCCTTGTATGGAACGCTGATGCAACCGCTAGATGCGTATGCAGCTAGGTGCTTTTATTAATTCAATCTAAAGTGCTTAATCACTCTATTAGAAATGAGGCCCAAGTGCGTAAAGAAGGAAGTTTTCTGCATTAGCTTGTTGGCTTCCATTTTCGTCAAGCAATATTTATCACCATCAAAAGGTAAATTATTAGTGTGCTTTGTTGCTCATCACAAGACTAGTCTATGACATTTTCCTAAAGAGATATAGACACTTACGTAAAACCGCAGTGCGGCATTTTTGGTAAAAGTTATAAGAGGAGCATCAAGAGTTGAGAAGGCTTGCAGATTAGAGTGGTAAGTGCTCACTAATATTTCTTCATTATGGCCTCAAATTGTCGCCTTTTGATTCTAAAGGTAGGCAATGGCATGCTCGTTTGCTTTCCTCCATTTAACTCCGCGAATGGAGTATGCGCAGATGAGCTCTTTCCTCACCATCCAATAGGAGGAGATGGCTTTGTGCAGTGTGTGTATGCACCGCAAAAATACTTGACGATTGTGTTTATGATAGCTGTTAAATTATCCTCTCGAGTAGTACAAACGACATTTATTCCTCAAACAAAATAATGAGTCGTTCATAGTTATGATTAGAATGAATCATTACAAGTCTTGGATGCGCAAATACATAACAAACGTAACTGTACTTAACCATCCAACTGTTAAAACACCGTACCCACAAGCGCATGTGTTTTTGCAGTGCTATCGATTCCGCATGGCGCTTGGTGCAGCAGGTGCGCTATTCTTAGTCCTTTTCTGCCACGATAATTTAGCCCAATTATAAATGAGGATACAATTAAAGTTTCCGAATGGGTCAAGACACACAGAACATATATTGTGGTTCTAGACATTTTTAATGCCGTAAAATAAACACGAGGGTAGCGCAGTACTCTGAGCAAATAGGGCGATCATGCTTCAGAGGAACAAAATGCATGCGGCTTAAGTGTGCAAAATATAAAACGGTGCTCTCAAATGGCGTCCAGCACATTCTACATCTGTTGACACGCATTTTGACGAAGACAGGTGTGTTGCCCAAGAACAGCAGAGATAGAGCTAAGGGAGAATGTTTGATCGCAATGTCGCTGGTCCCTCCTGGCAGTTCTACTGGACATGGAGTTCACTGTTAGTATCGCTTCAGTTGTTAATAGCTTCCTTGCAAAACACGAGGGAGAGGGGGATGTCGAAGATGAACGCCGACTTCAGCCGTTCTGTTATGGGATGTTAGGCCTTCTTCCATCCGTAGCACATGCACTCGCTTCGCACCGCCAAAGTTTGCCAGAGGCGGTATGGAGTAGGATAAAATTCATCAAGGTCGAATTCGCTTTTCGCTGCCACCAATGTAGCGTCCCGAGACTTCCTTTAATGTAAAAGAAGGCAGAGTACTAAGGCAGAAGATATATACTCTGGAACCAAGTGACCAAAACCGGCAGTTTGAACAAACAAAGTATTACACCACCACTGTAATGGCAGTAACATAGACAAAGCAAGGCTAATTTCTTTCTCCAAAAGCTTTGCTTTTAAATTTGGCTAAACAGGGCTAACGGGCCTTCTGCCTCCTGGTATTCCATAAAGTGACTACGTGCAATAACTTAACACATTCAATCAACAGTAATTTGTGCGAAGATAAACAAGAGCGGTAAATAGAGTTGAGGCTTTTGAAACCGCTTTTGTAAGAAATCAGCCGGGAGCATTCGTGGTGCAATAGAGCTTTCAACTCCATTTTTCCAAGACAATTTAGTCAGAAGGATAAGACCACCTAATATTTCTTGACTAAATATTGCTAATATTGTTCTTTAATTTATGTATAACCTACGAATGCTGCCAAAAGTGACCACTGATGGTTCTGTAAGTTTAAAGTTGTTTTGGTTGTATCAGCTGCAACATCTTGCATTCATGTTGGCACATCACACTTCTACGCAGGAACGTGATCTTGAAGGGGAGCAAAATCTCGAGTACGGCCATGATTAACCCGGGACCTTGTCCTTTCATGCTCCCTTAGGGTGGTTTGAAGGTGCCAATTTCATCTCTAAGATGCACACAACACTTTAACCTTGATACATTTTAAACTCGCTAAGAAGAGTGGTTGCATTTTCCACCGTTTTGACTCCCTTCCACTAGCACCAAGCGAAACCCATTTAAAAAGTTCATGGAAAATTTGAGCAAATAAATAAATGCTTGCGAAATTCCAAGGTGCTTAAGAAGTCGTTCGTGGTAATTATGGGTTTTAAGTCAAATAATTAGAAAAGGGAATTTCACTCGATCGCTTTCTGTTTCTTGAAGAGCGGGCTTGTCTCACACACAGCGTGTGAACAAGGCTGGGCCAAGATTGATTGTGTTGAATGAATTGTGATAGGTTCTTTGCCATAATTGTGACTGACCTAAATGTCATTGCTTCCATGAGACAGCCAATGGCATGATATGTGAAGATTAACAGTCACCTCAGTGTCGTGCCCCTTATTACTGGATAAGCATTCATTTTTAACACTGATCGGCAGATAGACAAGGTGTCAAGAAAAACCCAAATGGGCTGAAGTAGTGAAACAATCACCGGACCCACAGTGCACATAATCCATTTTGTCTCCTCCTCCAATTCTCGATTTTGCTCACAGAATGCTTTCGTAGATGCTGCTGTGAAGATGCTGCTGTCAAGCGCGTCACCACTGTCCATGTTATGGCCGGTGTCAAAATGGGCCATCTTTACCGATTTTAGTACATTGCGCATTTGTTTGGCTTTAAAGATAAAAGTTGCGTACGCGTGTATCTCTGCCCAATTCAGCCACGTTGCTGTGCTCGCAATCTATTATTTGCCATTAGTCAACTCACTTGACTCTTGTCAGCACCAAATTCGGAAGGTAGAGTCGAAGATGGCCTTGTTTTCCGTAGATTTGGCAAACAGGTTTGCCGCGCCACAAACTTTACAGGAGGCAATTATTTGAAGTAATACGTGCTTCAGGATAGATCCTAGGTGCTACCTTCGTCGATGTTTTGCTACTTCAAGTAGGGCAAGTGACTGATCATCATCAAACAGCGTCACTAGTTGATTTGGCTCGCATCACAGGAGGAAAAATCATCAAACTCCATGGCCTCAAAACATAAGAGTCGCGGAGATAGTATCGCAGTAAAGGGCGAAGACACGTGATCCACTGCAATACCAGCAAGCATACTGCTAAGTCTGACCAATTTGGTGCAGGATGGAAATGCCATCACGTGATGGAAAGGAGGCCAATCCTAATTCCCTGCGCTGCCTGCATCGTGGCTAACAAAATGTGGGGACGAGATTTTTCGATAACTCACTGGTGTCAGCTTCAGAGTGAAGGTGTGGTCACAATACTTTTCATCAAAACGCACGTAACAGCTATTACTGCAGAGGCAAACTTTCAGTTACAATGTAATGGCTCTTCCCGCCCCTCTTCAGCCCATTCTTACTTAGGATTGTGAGCATCGCCGTCCATTGAGCTTATCACTTCTCAGATTGTCCCATTACTTTTAGGCCCGGTGATTGCGCAACTGGCCACTTAGATGCAGTCCCTTCTGCACATCAGTATTTCTGTTAAAACCCAAACGTGTGCTTCATTGCCTTTTACGGCCCCTATCACATATGGACCCAATTCGCCACCTAGTTCCTTCCGCTTCTCTTAGTTCCTGAGTTCCTGTCCCGAAAACATAGCTCTATCAGCCTGCCTCAAGGTGCCTCCCTAGCATTCCAGTTCCTGATGCACAGGATCTGACTTTCTGCAAGCCTACCTTAAACCTCATTAAATTTTTTACATCTTACAATTCCAAATCCCCTGTCCCTTTAAATTTCATGGTCCTTATCACTCCATAACCTGCATCTCTGGCTACATGCCTAATTTCCTTCCCATAATGCAATCCTTTATAGGCCGGGATGTAATCTACATGCCACCTCAGTTCCTCCACAGATTTTAGCCACAACCCGGATCCACACCACTGCGCATCTTGCCTCGATTGTGCCCTACTTAGATCCCACCAATGGTTTTTGTGATTTTACGATCGATTCGCATCAACCATTCCGAACGTCTACCCCTATCACTGCAAGAAGTGATTCTCTCTATGCACATTTTAGTTCCTTCCACTTTTCTTCATTACACCACTACAGAAACCAGTAACTCATTCACTTTGCTACAATCCAGCTAGCTAGCTCCCATTACTCCAAAGCCCAGTTGTCCAATTATGCACCACAGTTTCTCCAAGCTTTCTAGTTCTCATCACTCCAGGACCTAGATATTTATCACACGCCCTCCTCACTCTAGCATCTAGCGTTTGCTTACTCATGCCAGTAAGGCGGAAGAGCGGAAGACGGGGTCGAGGATAAATGGAAAACAAATAGGTGGCTGTAGAGGTACATCGGGAGCTAGGAAGATAGAAGCATGTGAAAAACCACAAAATAAACAATAAGCGAGTAGATAAATAGGGTAGATGAAATGTCAGACAAAAAACATGTTAAAATTTACCTAATTTGCCCAATTGCCCGATTGCTCCTGCTGAATGTGAGGCAGAAAACACTGGCATCTAGTCTCGGGGCGGATTCTAAAAAACTGCCTTTACTTTCAAAGATTGCCTCGCAGCCCCTCACCTCCTGTCATTGGGGCTAAGGGAAGGACGAATTCACTACAAGGATATCGCACACGCAGATGTGGCTGTCACAAGGTATCACACCAGCTACAATTAATGTGATGACTGATTGTTTGGAGGAGAGGGGGTTGAGTGCGCTTAACACCTACGGCTACACCTCGACCCAACAATTGTTAACGACACTCTCCAGCATGATTTGCGTGTAATCATTTACTTACGTGCAACATAACGCACAAATTCGCGGCAGTCCATCATCACAACACTACTGCTTGGATTCTCCACCAATCTCTCCCCATGCCTAGGTTTGATCAACATGTCAGCTGAAGGCACGAGGCGTGATTGAAACACGTTTGATTTTCAATTAGCAAATTTGCTGTAAACTTTAAATAAAATAGATTTTGCATTCCGCCGCTGAGCAAATAAATTAGCGCTTTGTGCGTGATGAAATGGAGATCCAACTGCGCTCCTCATGGGTACTAGACAGCAATTACGGCTGAGATCAGCATACTTAAGGCCACGTGACGACACGATAGCAACGCAGTCCCTACTTCTAAAACAGTCAGGACTAGACAAGAAGCTGGGCAAGGGCCTCATCACTTTAGTATGCTAGAAAACTAGGCTGCGAAAAATAGGAGGAGGGGGAAGGAAGAACAGAGAAAGTGAGGAGAGGGAGCAAGACGTTACCCTGTGTTCATCCTCAGTGCTATTATTATCCACGCTTCTCCAAGAGCAGATCATTAATTTTATCTAACAGCAGACCATCACACGCAAGACGCAACAAAATTCGAGAGAAAAAAGTGGGGCAGAAAAGGACATCATTAGTGTAAGGTCCATTCGCTTTTTTTTGAAATAAAAAGTATGATACAATAAGGAATCGCAGGCGGAAGGTAGGTTTAAAGAATATGGCCGATTACAAGCCTGACTGTTTCGTTAAATGTGCTATTTGAGAAGCAAATTTCTTTTCGGTTACGCACGCCATTCAGTATAGGAGTGGCAACATTCTTATTCCGCAGTTAGAAGGAATGACTCTGTAGCCGCCTATTGTCGAAAAACGATGCTAGACATTTGGCCAACTAACCCGCACTAATGACTGATCCCATATAAGTTTATCATTCTGCTGTGACTTGAAGGAACTCTAAAGCACTTATGAAATAGATGGGCTGGTATTCTGGAGGAACTGGCAACACTCTAGTTAACGCAAAGGATAAGGAAACAATCATCCCCTCTAAAAGTGACTGCAAGACATGGGGCAGATGTGACGGAAAATGCCCTGACTTGACGGAATGATAAGGCATTTAAGCCTCGAGCAACTTGGAAAAGAGAGCACACCGATATTTCAACCTTGCAGTCAGATCTATCCTCCTTATCGAGAGCTTCCACTACTTCTTGGCGGGCATGGGTTACATTCCATTTATCCGTGAGTTTTGCAAATATTTTAGCATCAGGATTTACATCCTACGCAATTATCACGGTTCGGTGGCCCATAACAAAAGCAGCTCGTAAGTGGAACTATCACTTTCTAGTGGTTTGGGTAAGTATGCAGGTGATTGCAATCATATTCAAAGAAGCAGATCGCCCATAAAAGAAAACAACATGTCCACAGCATCGGTACTCTCGTTTTCGCACGGTCTTGAGGCAACGCAATCAAGATAGCAGTATCCTGCAGTTGCGGAACATATCCGTTGATGGATAAGAAAAAATCAAAAAAGGAAAATGGAAAACACAAGGAATTGTTTGCAGGCGCGACCCAATGGACATTTTTAATGGGCGACATCCCCAGTTCAACAAACTTTGCAAAGTGAGTAAAAACGAATCTCGTTTTGAATATCAGACTTTTTCAAGTAAACTTCGCACTTGCGTTTCTATTTTTAAACTAAATTATAGCGATAACCCAATCTCTTCTAATAATACATTTGCGCAAAACGATCTCCGTGGCAACAAATAAAATTATGTTTGGAGTGATTCAGGAAGACATAAAAGAACCTATGCACATTAACGCAATGGGAGTTCTAGTTATTATCGACATTGAAGCCGCACGTCAAAGATAGATTATAGAGGGCCTTTAAGTAGGCAGCAACCGAAACACTTTCAATAAAATCCCTACGCTTACCTTCCATTTGTGCTGCATTTGAAGCATTCAGGTGCAAAATTAGGCTGATAAAACAGAGTTTTGAGGCACAACATTCACCTACTGCAGAGTAATATCTAATGTTTCCCATTTAATAAATCTAAGACAACGCATTTTTACATGTCCGATGAGCCAACCACTACAATGAGGTCAATAAAGGTAGGACTTCATCAATCAAAGCCTAAGTCCTAGCAAATCCATATCAAACGAAGCACAATGTGGCATGCAAAATAGCAGCTGCAAAAGCAATGCTTAGTGCATCCAAAACTGATGTTTATCCGAATGAACATCACTGCAACGTCCCGGTAGTAGCAGTTTTAAAATAACAGCTTCAGTTGAGTTTAGTTGCGTCAACCGGTTCACCGCCTGCTCCAAAATCCGAAGGTACAGTAGTACTGCATCAACCTGACTGTTTCATGTGTGAAAATTTTTGCGGCGGTCCATGATTTACTACAACTTTAGTTGTCATGAAATACCAAAATACACACTAAACTTGTGCCGTATGACAAGCAAATAAATGCGATAAGCGCATCAGCCCTGCTCAACACATTCACAGTGCCTGGAGAACTGATACCTCCTCCACATTTCTGGTAGGCAGATGGAAGCCGGGTTGACAGTCAGATGGTAGTAGAACAAGGACAAAGGGGCCAAATGGCAAGGAAGCAACATACTAGGCCAGTGTAGTGATTGTGGGACGAAATTAGCCCATTACGTAAGATAGCAGTAATCTCCATTTTGCTGACCACTCACCAAACCCAAGTCCCACAGAAGGGAATCATCCGCACTGGGAGGTAAGCCTACGTGGACTCACTACGTAAGCACCAACTTTGGCAAGGCTTCATTATGGGGCTCTTCGCAATTGCCACTGCCAAAAGGATACCCAAAGTAATCCTACAAAAGATACTAATGTACGTTTTGAGCATAGAGGACGCTAAATGCAGGAATTTTGACTGCCTCCACAGACTTTACCATAACCGCAAAGCAAAGTTCAAAGAGACGAATTACTCCTACCATCATCGATTCCAGCTTGCAAGTGATCGCAAAGTGCAGGAAGACACGTTGCAAACGAAGCAGAAGAGTGAGGATCCAAAACGCTGCAGCTGGCGCGAGGAGGTAGGAAATGAAGGAATAACCATAGTACAAACTCACCGGATAGGAATGAAGCTCTGGGCCGGGCTCCGCGTGGGTGGGTGCGCACATATCCAAGGCAGGCACATAGCTTTTCAAGCTGGCAAACTCCGGCAGTAGCGACAGAACTTCTGGTGCCTCGTCTACCATCGATGGCGATTGTTTGCGACGACGTTGGAGAAAACATTGTGAGGCCAACAGTTCAACGCCCAATTTTACCAAAAGAATGCCTAGGAAAGACACCATTCCTAGAGTTCGCGGATGAGGGTGCTCAGAGCTGCGTGAAAAGCAGCAAGTCACATTTTACCCTCTTGTCCAGAGTCAAGCATCAAGTAAAGGTCTCACAAGGGGAACTAGTTTATTAATGTCGATTTTCTACTGGTATGCCGCGGATGTTTCCTCCCAAATAAAGGCGAAATCTATTTGCGCCGTGTGAGCTTAGGCGAAAGAGTCGTGACAAGGGAACGACGTCACCGAGACAAAAATTCCCACTTGGTGCAAAGATTGAGAGAAATCAAGTCAATGAAAGGCAAAATAGTGGAACTTTTCTGAAAGTGAGAACTGCACTGCTCTGTTTTTCGATTTAGCATCTTCCTACTTATATCTGTGTGTATACCAGTCTAGGGGCATTTAACGCTAAGAGAGCTATCGGTACGATCGTACAACTTGAATGCAAATTTCAATCCTTTTAAAATCGTAATTATTTTCGCACGCACTTCAGCAAAATGAGAGGCTGTGCATTGAAGGTGTAAATCATGGGAATCAACATGTAAAAGCTCACTAGCCCAAAGCTGGCTTCCCAATATTTCTCAGGAAAGCGAGGAAAGTAAAGTGAAAAGGCATAAAAGGCAACGACCAATCAGGAAAAAAGTGAGGCATCTACCGCTAAATCCCCTTTAATCCTCGAGATGTTCGCAAGTTGGGACTATTTGGCTCCATACCATGCCTCAGTTACAACTATCTGCTTATCCACCTCAGTTCTACGCTGATCTAATTTTCTTTGATACCCAACCACAGTTCCCTACATTTCTCACTTACCGTCATCTTTCCTACAGATCTTTCTAATTATCAAGGCCCATTCATTTTAAACCCAACAACCCACCCATCTGCATCAGCCCCTCCGAGACTATTAGTTCCCGTCACTCCCTACCACTGCATTCATCGAACCATCCATTTCCCTTTATTCTGGAACCCAATTCACCACATACTCCAGTGCGTCCTCGGTTCCAGTTCCATCCACTTCGAAACCTATTTCGCGTTATGTATGCCTCGGTTCTTCTGCAAATTTCCGATTTCTGTAGTTCGAAAGCCCATACCTGCACCTCTCTAACCCAGTACGCATGCGCAATTCTGGCTCACATCACATATTTACCAGATACACCACCTATTTCCCTCCACTCCATCTAGTTCTCGAACTGCTTTTATTCGAGAACATAACTGCCCCTCAAGGCTCCTCCACATATTTGGCTCTGATACTACCACGTTTTTGGATCTCGCCACTCCGGAACCTTTATTTCTCCCAGCTTTCTGGTTTCTATCACTCCGGAATCTACTTCTCCGCCTATATTTACAGGTCTCCTCCTAAAAATGAAGCTGTCTAGAATATATTTTCGTACCTATTCATCTCAGCTTCTACATGGTCACCTATCCTCCAGCACCCCATATCCAAACTCACTGCACATCTTGCCACAATCNCTACAACGAGGTAAGCAGTCCACATTTCATCTTTACCTACGAAGAATGTAAATGAAGGCGTGAGTAAGCGCAGCAAGGAACATTAGGCCGGAAATGGATGCTGAAAAAGGAGCCCAATCGTAAGTACTAGCACGGAACTCACCAAGGCAGGTCAAATCATTCATGGCATCCGCATCACTTCATTTCTATCCACTTAAGTCCCCACTCAACGCTTTCAGAAAATTTTTGGCTGATTTTCATCACCTCAGTACCATTAAAACAGCGTTAATCTTTGATTCCAAAATAGGAAACTCAGACCTGCAACCTTAGAGGCAGCTAGTTGTGGGTAATTGCTTTCAAAAACAGAATGAGCGCAACACCTGATAGCTTCAGGCTAAAACATCCTCATAAATAATTTGGACAGCAACCTTATCAACAGCCGAGCACCAACCCCATTGCCTGAATCACTATTGGTGTCCTTGCCTGTAGCATACAGCACTTCACCCACTCAGTGGAAATTAACTGGGCAAAGCAACGTTTCAAGACCCTTCACGCACTACCCGGGATCAAAGTCAATTATTTTGAAGGAGCCATTTTGGCTTGTACGCGTCAATTTTAGGGAAGACGGCGTTTGTCTCCGAAAAAACCTCTTGCTGACCTTCTTTATTGTGTGCATCGCCACTAAAGGTAATGTGAAAACGTTTAAAATCACGGCAAGATGCCATCTGGAGGTCGACAGGTCTGATGGTCTAGGCATGCGAACGCAGGCCAGGCAAATGATTTCTCCCATTCCACAAACCCACAGTTGGACTTGCTGTCAAGCATTTTACAGTCGGTATGAAGAGCCCTCAAAGGAGGCACAAAACAACGCTTTTCTTGCGACTTGAACAATGTCAGTGGGGTGTCGCCTGAGAACAAAGCGCCAATGACGAATAACGAATGCACAATCTCAACGTCAGGTACTGACAAAGCCCCTTTAATGGTAAACATGCCTATCCCTATCTTTAAATCATGCAAGTGGATATAGCCTTACAGAATAGAGGTAGAAAGACGATCCATCTGCGGTCTTGGGGTGTGTGAAGGAACGTAAACTATTAATGTTCCATAATTCTGATCAGGTGTGCTGAAATTAAATGCCTGTTTTGTGGTAAACTTCACCACATTTAGAAATGTAGTTGCTCCGAAATAAAACAGAAAACTAGGACACTTGCTTTCCTACTGGCTAAAACAAAGCTGACTTTTCCCGAGTTGGACATAAATCCCGATTCCCAAAATAAACCCAAACAACAACGTAGACCAATTGCCATTTTTCTATCCTCCAATACTTCCCTCATCTTAACAACTCCGAGCCAAAGTGTAAAAATGAATTTCCTAGGGTCGGATTATTGCCACTTAAATCAATGAAAGCAAAAATTTGTCAGCGGCGTACTAGGAGTATAACTAACACCAACCGCTGTATTTTATAATTTTTACTGCAACGTCTGATATGACTGCAGACAGCTCAATTAATTGCTCCCGGAGATAAATCCATTTAGCTTAGCACCGGCATGACCTTTTGAAATTTACTCAGGACCTGTTACAAAAGTTTCACCACACAAGATGCCGGCAAAACTGCGGCGATTAATTCTTGCGTGCTCACTAACACTGCATCGATGAGTCTCTCAGGGAGATTAAAGTGTTTTTTGGCGGCAAAAGTGCTCCTCCTATGCAAGCGGTTTCGATTGTTTAATGGAAGTCTTCTCGTTGATACTTGACAGCATTTTTCATTGATTAGGAAGACACTGGCACTGACTGGAGCTGTTTGCTGCTTTCGCTGTTGTGTAAGACATACTAGCAGCCATTGTGTTTACTGTTTGATAAGCCATCTTATTTAGGGTAAAAGTTTGTGCTATATTCGGTGGGATACTGGGAGTGCTCGCGCGAACTTGTTTCGGTCGCATGGTGGCACAGATGCACTGCCTAGTAGTGAAGGTAGAAGATGTCCCGGTTATAATGCATGTTGACATCGAGGTAAGTCAAAATTGGTTGCACACAAGGCTTTATTCGCTGGGCGACATGCTCTGTACGACGCATTTCCTACTGGCTTAAACAAAGCTGACTCTTCCCGAGTTGGACATAAATCCCGATTCCCAAAATAAGCCCTAACAACAACGTAGACCAATTGTCATTTTCCTATCCTCCAATACTTCCCTCATCTTAACAACTCCAAGCCAAAGTGTAAAAATGAATTTCCTAGGGTCGGATTATTGCCACTTAAATCAATGAACGCAAAAATTTGTCAGCGGCGTACTAGGAGTATAACTAACATCAACCGCTGTATTTTATAATTTTTACTGCAACGTCTGATATGACTGCAGACAGCTCAATTAATTGCTCCCGGAGATAAATCCATTTAGCTTAGCACCGGCATGACCTTTTGAAATTTACTCAGGACCTGTTACAAAAGTTTCACCACACAAGATGCCGGCAAAACTGCGGCGATTAATTCTTGCGTGCTCACTAACACTGCATCGATGAGTCTCTCAGGGAGATTAAAGTGTTTTTTGGCGGCAAAAGTGCTCCTCCTATGCAAGCGGTTTCGATTGTTTAATGGAAGTCTTCTCGTTGATACTTGACAACATTTTTCATTGATTAGGAAGACACTGGCACTGACTGGAGCTGTTTGCTGCTTTCGCTGTTGTGTAAGACATACTAGCAGCCATTGTGTTTACTGTTTGATAAGCCATCTTATTTAGGGTAAAAGTTTGTGCTATATTCGGTGGGATACTGGGAGTGCTCGCGCGAACTTGTTTCGGTCGCATGGTGGCACAGATGCACTGCCTAGTGGTGAAGGTAGAAGATGTCCTGGTTATAATGCATGTTGACATCGAGGTAAGTCAAAATTGGTTGCACACAGGGCTTTGTTCGCTGGGCGACATGCTCTGTACGACGCATGGCTGTCTGAGAGGTAGGACCAAGGTGGTGTCCTCGCTGTTGGTCAATCCAATCGTAGACGCTATTCAATGACAAAGCAAATCGAAGGGAATCTTACCGCAAACTTGAGTTCTACTGTTGGCTATCTTTGAAGCAAACAACAGTGCTGCATAAATGGTGCTGATCTGGTGGGAACCAACTCTAAAAATCGCAAAAGTAGCGAAGAAGGCATAGTGGTATGAAATGAAGCAATGCAGGTGCTGTGTAGGATTTGATCAGCCTCGGCAGGTTCTGTGACTGCATTTAAGGTTGGGTCCAATTTTCAGCAACCGCATCCAGTCTGATACACTTTGATGTGCTCGATAACGCCTCCATTTGCTTTCTTCGTTAATAAAGATTCCATGGAAACTCGTCACCCCGTCGTGAGGCAGTCAAAGCCGAAGTGACATTTAGCGTCGTTCCATTTTCACCATCTGTGACTTCCTATGAACCACTCACTTGATTGGTGAAGTATACACTCATTCACATGAGATATGAACTCACTTTAGTCCAATTTTCTGGTTGTGACTGCGCTAGGAGGAATATTGCATGCACCGAATTGACTTCTTGAATGCGGAAAAGTCATATTGGGGCGCACAAACAAGGGCAATGGATTAAGAGGAAGAACTCGGTAAAATACTGAACAATACAAGTGATATGACGTGGAANGAATTGACTTCTTGAATGCGGAAAAGTCATATTGGGGCGCACAAACAAGGGCAATGGATTCTGAGAGGTAGGACCAAGGTGGTGTCCTCGCTGTTGGTCAATCCAATCGTAGACGCTATTCAATGACAAAGCAAATCGAAGGGAATCTTACCGTAAACCCGAGTTCTACTGTTGGCTATCTTTGAAGCAAACAACAGTGCTGCATAAATGGTGCCGATCTGGTGGGAATCAACTCTAAAAATCGCGAAAGTAACGAAGAAGGCATAGTGGTATGAAATGAAGCAATGCAGGTGCTGTGTAGGATTTGATCAGCCTCGGCAGGTTCTGTGACTGCATTTAAGGTTGGGTCCAATTTTCAGCAACCGCATCCAGTCTGATACACTTTGATGTGCTCGATAACGCCTCCATTCGCTTTCTTCGTTAATAAAGATTCCATGGAAACTCGTCACCCCGTCGTGAGGCAGTCGAAGCCGAAGTGACATTTAGCGTCGTTCCATTTCTACCATCTGTGACTTCGTATGAACCACTTACTTGATTGGTGAAGTATATACTCATTCACATAAGATATGAACTCACTTTAGCCCGATTTTCTGGTTGTGACTGCGCTAGGAGGAATATTGCATGCACCGACTTGACTTCTTGAATGCGGGAAAGTGATATTGGGGCGCACAAACAAGGGCAATGGATAAAAAAGGAAGAACTCGGTAAAATACTGAACAATACAAGTGATATGACGTGGAAGATGATCTGCAGCTTACTTCCGAGAAGATTTTGCAGTCTGTTACAACCTACGCACATTCCCTCTTGCGCAAAGGTTCATTAATTTTAACCTTTCCTCTCTGTTAAGAAAGTAGGGTTGCGCTATCAGATTCGTATTAGCCATGATCTTCGAGTAATTAGTGAGGATTCTATTGCTACTATAAGAAAGAGTAGGGTAGAATAGTGTGAGGCATGCTGATTCTCAGGGCGGCGTTTGCTCTTGTAATATCATACTGAACAAGATGATGGCAAAAAACGACTGAAAAGGATAAGGCAACAGCAATCCTGAAATTCGGCATCCCATTCAATCAAAGTAGCTGATATAAAACTGGACTTGGTTGTAACAAACGAGACAGTGGTGATCAAAGAGGAACCCACAATATTGACCAAGTGGAATTGGGCATGAAGAAGATAAGATGCTTTGGGATTTATTTTGCCGCAAGGAATACGGACGACATATGGGCTAACAGTCCATGGCCACAGCGGCTTAGCCATGCCTCCTAGACAGCAGTGCAATTTGCGAAGCATGTTACCAAACGAACGGCGCCTGGTATGCAAACATTGCAGACATCTCTCAATGCCAAACAGCACTGGCATCCAGGCCCAGCTCCCGGTTTTTGAAATGAAGCACAGCGTTGAGTGGAGTTACTGGCACATCAAACTTCATTTTTACTTGATCTAAGTGGTCACAACTGGGTGTCTGATTATACAAGATAACTAGCGAATCGCGCTGGAATGCGCCAACATCAAACGCAGCCTCCCTGCTCTGCGTCCTCGCACTCCCTCACCGCTAGTGGCCTTGAACGTGCTCATTATATAGTCTCAGTTGGAGTACACTTTAACAAAATTCACGAAAAGATTGAAATTATTACTTCAGCCTCATTATGAATTCATGCAGTGAATTCAGCTGCGCCACCACTTAACTGTCCTCCCTTTAACTCCACTCGTCATCTTTGGTTCTGCGGCTTCGTTAGTTGTCTTTTAATGACACGAAATGTACAGTTCTATTTTATTTTTGTTAACTAATTTAACAGGGCAAAACCCTACTTCTAAGGAGTTTGAATCGTCACCTTGGCTTTGGGCCTCTTAGGCAAGGAAAAGGGGCAGAAGGCAGAAAAGAGAAGTGCGATTTGTACTTTTCGCCAGATTTTATTGTGGATAGGGATTTGTGCCCGCCATAGGAAATACCAGCCTTATATCAGAAAGTAGGCACGAAGTAAATGCCTGTTGAATGTGGCTGAATTCATCAGGAAACAGATAATCGAATTCATGGTAAACGATCCGAATTGTGGAAAATGGATATTTCTCATTTTATTGTAAGTTAACTTGTCAATTTGAATTTCGTATTCCTTTACACACAAGTGAAGAATGCAAAGTGAACGTCTTCCAATCTTTATCCAGCGAGGCCATTTTTGCTTGCATGACCCAATGATAAGGCACTAATTCGTACGTTTCGTGGCACGAACAAACAAACACTACAGCCGAGTTAGATGTATGAAGAGGTAAGGCAGCACCAAAGGGAATCAATGGAGCTGGAGGGAGGACAGCTAGGTGTTCGCATAGCTGAATTCACTGTATGAAGTCACGTCGTCGCTGGAGCGATATTTTTACTCCCCTCGTGAATTCTGTTGAAACGTTTGCCACTATTTACAACCCAAACGACATCAGCGAATTGCGAAACGGCCCCTGAGGGGCAGACGCTACTTGGATGCGTTTGTGAGCCAAATCTTCTAGTGATCAGAAATAGCAAATGTCTAGCGCATTGATACTACATCATATTCAAGCGCTCGCGCAAAGTCACAAAGCCATTCCGCATAATGAGAGATTAGAAGACATGCAAGGGCTTACCAGAGCCTTCTTCATGGACCAAAGACCTGCCAATCAGCTGTCAGCCACCGCGATAAATCGCACTGAAAATAATATTCATCAATACTATGGTTTCTCACAGCTCAGACCTAAGGGAGGCAGAACAGCACCAATATTTCAAACCCATGTCAGGTCGCTGTTAAAATGAGGCGGGAAGAAGAGGTGTTGTTAATGAGCTAGGCAAAGATAATGTGACTAGCAAGGATATTGGTGACGATAAGTGGTCGAGTAGGTAGGCATGTCCGAAACGTATGAATTAAGAGGCCTGCCCTTCTTTGTCTATTAGGCTGCTCTTGTTTCTACTAACCGGATGACCTACTAAACAAGTCAAGCCAACAAACTGACTCAAAAGTAGCAAGTTTTCGTACACTGAAATGGGGTGGGGACAAACTTGCACGCTTGTCTATGTCTTCGAGGCCGTCAACCAATTATTAATCATCAGATCTCCCCACTGACACAACCAAAGTGGGGACGAGGAGCGACGCACACTTTTTATGTCTTCTTGACCTGTGAGCCATCTACTGGCCGCACAGAAAATTAGGTAACAGAGCCAAGTTAACTTGCTCTTACGGCAAAGATGGTGGCCAAGACCACCATAGAGCCATTGCAATGCAACAATAGTGGAGGAAAATACGTCTAATTTACTTGTTTGTCATCTTCAAAGCGATCGTCACATCCCTACATCCTCAGGGTATACTTCTTTCATGGATCTAATCACGGCAAGCATCTCAAGAGGGATGGTTTGTAACATAGACTTGGGCAGTTTGATAGTTTAGACAGCGAGAACTATGCAGCCAGGTCCGCGCAATGTGGTCCCAACGGCACAAGGACATGTCATTAAGCACAAAAGCTGACTTGATTTCTTGAACTTTCCACCAGCATTGAGTGGATCCTTTTCCACAAGCTGCAGCGGCAGTGGGAGCAGTGAGATAAATGCTCGTTTAAAATCTTCAAAAATAAATAAGCCACTTGGAAGATGAGAAATGGAGGCATTGATCCAACGAAGATACGGTTGCTAAGCCATGCTAATGGGATTTGCACCATTCGCTTCCTATCCGGTTGACAGCATGCTACAATAGGAGACACACTTCATCGAAGCAGAAAGACGGATAACAGGCAAAATAAACCTAACTAATTGCTTCTCCGATGCAGTCGCATTTATGATTGGACTTGCTTACAACTTCTTAGGTCTTTCTATTCATGCATCCACTCTCTCCATTTGCGCTGAGGAACCATCATTCGCATGCATATTGAAATGTTTTCAATTAAAATTTACGATTTTGCTTGAACAAACGTTAAAAGAGCATATTTCACCTCCTCCGCTATCTGCTTCGTCTCTGTGTAAACTTTCTTTAGAAAAGGTGCTTTCGTCTGCAATGACCACCGTGTTAGCTTATATGTTCGCACAAGATCTTTTGGGACTGAGAATGCTCTGAAGAGCATCCAAGGTGGACTAATGCAAGTGAGGTTTCGCTGTACACATAGAAGTGGCTTTAGACCCATTAAATGGCTCATAGCGGCACTCCTATGCCTAAATGCATTGAAGACAGTTTTCATAAGAAATTTTATGCGCAATTTAACATATATTATCGCCTAGCATGTGCGCTTTGCTGCAGCAGGTCACAACGCCAACTACATTACCAATACCTGGTACCGTCTTATTTGAAAATAGCAAAGTGCACAGCTTGGCTCAGACCAAGCGGTAGTGCTCTCACTGTTGGTAGATTAGGTTTCATGGCAATTTTGTGTTCGAAATTCTTTGAGGCCAGGTGTTTATTTGTACCCCTCAACCCAGTTCTTGGTCGAAAAGCAGTTTGTTTCAGTAAATTCTAAGCACCATAGTGCTAAGGGGTGAAGATCGAACGAAACCTCTAAATCCATTTTCACCTTGCTGTGCTAAGTAGAGTTATTTGAAAGGGCTTTGAAGGTCTCTCCTAACTTACTTTAGTGTTTATAAGCACAAATGATAGGGTTTCTAGATCTTTCTCTTGCATACAATCACATACATCTCCGAGTTCTTAATGTTCATTCCAATCACAGACTGGTGCGATCTCCGATAGGAGAAATTAAACTAATCAAATTCTTAACACACCCACCTCCTCTTCACTTAGCTATTTTATTATATACGTAGGCACTTGCTCCTAAAGGAACATTCAATAAAATTCAGCTTCTAGTTGTGTAAGAGCCTTGCATTAGTTCACCACTCCTCAGTTTTGGCCAAGCCTTTAAATGTAGCCCAATCAGTAATTTCGAATNACTACTCCTCAGTTTTGGCCAAGCCTTTAAATGTAGCCCAATCAGTAGTTTCGAATGTTAGAGCAAATAAATTTTTGTTTCTTAACACACCCACCTCTTCTTCACTTAGCTGTTTTGTTATACACGTAGGCACTTGCCCCTAAAGGAACATTCAATAAAATTCAGCTTCTATTTGTGTAAGAGCCTTGCATTAGTTCACCACTCCTCAGTTTTGGCCAAGCCTTTAAATGTAGCCCAATCAGTAATTTCGAATGTTAGAGCAAATAAATTTTTGTTAGTTAGAGGCTAGGCAGAGCTGCCAGTACCTTAGTGTTGCATGGAAAATGTGGATTCTGATCCACTCGAAGCAAGAAAATAAGTCGAGGATATTAGCCACACGGAGCTTACCCACTAGCTTCAATGCACAATCCAGAGTGATGCTCACCTGTAACACCCACATATGCACAATAAAAAATGGATTGTTACAACAGATTGTGTTAGGCAATAATTATCAACCTGTTTGATAATCATTACGCTCTGTAGGCAAATGTATGCGCTTTAGTTTAACCGCCGAGATTTAAGCTGGCAGTTAACAATCAGCAGCGCAACACTGACTTTCAAACAAAACGTCTTACCCCTGAAAGACCGTAACACTTGCACAATCCAGGCAAGGATCCTCTTAATGCTTCGAGCTCCCTGTGCCTAGAGACATATTGCCTGGCACCCCTCATATTTACCCACAACAGCTATGCACTTAATTCATAAATAGTCACTGGTAAACAAGTTGCGATTTCTGGTTACCAAGATTTCTGAAGCAATAAATACACTACGAATAGCAACGTCTTATTCGCCAATACATTACTGAGAAGATTTTATTTTACACGAATTGTTTGGGAGCAATAGGATATAAAGCTATAACGCATCAGCAAATGGTATTGAAGTTAATAATACCGTCAGAGATGCCCAGCGTGCAAAAGTAAAGCTCGCATAAGGCAGGGAGACGATACGTGTCCAATTATACGTAGAGGTTTTAAGAACGCCCTCTACAAAACTTCCAAGCGAAGGAGTGCTAAGTGAGTTGTGCTGACTCAACTAGAAAAGCGGATTGGGGTGGACGACTTAACAGGTTGAAGTCAATTCTAAAAGCCTGGAAAGATAGCGGGACCCCACTTCCGATGCATTAGGTCAAACTGTTTTAAAGAGGTCCCCTCAAAATTCATGCGTTTAATTAGCTTGGATCTTTTGTGAAAATATAAATTGGCCCTTTTCATTTTCAGTGCAGCTAACTCTAATTTCCTAAGACAGCTGCACATAGGTAGAGCTGTCAAAATTGCTGTTTGTCATGAATCTCTTGTTAGTTGCGCAATTAAAATGACGCCTTATTGCTGCTTTATATTACCAACGTAAATGGTCGATGTGGTCCTGTGCTTAATCTCAGAA
>LWMK02000237.1:49472-110127 GCA_001693075.2 Taenia saginata | reverse complement strand
ACGACGGATACGCTAGGCTGTAAAGCAAAGATATTAAAAAAAACAGAGCTTGGGGAGTGCTCCATGACTAAATAGGAAAACGACAGAACCTACAGGTGATTTTGTGTAGCTACAAATCATTAAAATGTTGTTTATTGTAATTAATTTGAGGTAGTACCCAAGTTTTGGCTATCATATCGATCTTGGCATCAAGTAGTTGACAAAGGAATTACAAAAGGGTCGCATTAAGCGCCACCCCAAGCACGCTCTGTGGTTAACCTTCTACTTTGTCAGCACAATTTTCTGAGCTAGTCACAATTAATTGCAATGTAGAAGCCAAGCTGATATTACATTTGCTCTTAGGATGTTTTTGCTCGCAACAGCCAATCAGCACATTTGAAACTACCGATCAACCAGATAAGTCTAAGCTACAAGGGACTCATGAGGTAGTATGATGTAAAATGGTAGCGATTTGAAAGCCAGCAGTGACTCAGACATCTAACCCCACAATACCTTGTCCTCACTTACATGAACCAATGGATTGCCACGCATCCTCTGACGCCCTGATCCCTATCAGTCATGGAACGGCCTCATCGGAAACATAACGAAGGGTGCGGTTAGTATCAGAAAATTTCCTGTAGTTGATGTGCAGTCTAATGCAAATTCTTTTCGGGGAAACTTGTCTCCAACAGCTGAGTAGAGAAGGGCTGTGCCGTGTCTTTCAAAACGCAAATATTCGCCTTTGAACATATTTGCTGAGGATTTTTTGGCTCCTTTGCTGACTCTACGATTTATGATCCTGTTGCCGCTGCTTACCCTTCAGCACTACAAGCGATCCGCATTCATTTAGTCCATACTGCCAGATGATTCATAATTGTTTTGCTAACGAGATACCTGGCACACAATTCAAAGCTTTCGGTACCTTTCTCTGATAAACATGGGAACCTGGTCATGCATAATTTATAAAGGATGTAATGTTACCATGTTTTCTTTATTACCACTTTTGAATACCGTCGTAATACCAGAAACATACAGCAAAGTTTACCAACATGGTGGAAAAAACCTTTTACAATTCACCAATATTCATCTAAAACGCCTGTAGATAAACATTCTTAGCTTCTAAAGAGAAGGCGCCAACGCCCAACATGAAATCTATGTAGCCTCAGAAATTTGGATCATGGTAAAAATGCAAGACAATAAACCTAATGTGCAATCTGTGGAAGTGAGGCTAAATTTAAAAGACATATTATACCATACATTTCTAAGTAAACCTACGTCCGCAGTATTCCATGCGGGCGATGCCACTGTTAATTGCTCTCGGAATAATTAGTGTGCAGCGTAAGAGGATCAGGTTATGCATCCAACCTTGCTAATCGTCATGGCAGGCGACAAATTTAGTGCATGCATGAACAGCAGAGATCGGTCAAATTAATCACCTGTGCAACTTCGGAAATCATCAGCACGTGCACCACTTGAATTGCACATACTTCTAAGCACTGTGTAAAGTTTCCTAAAATATAAGAATTCTGGCTTTGGTCGGATTTATCACTCTGGTCATGCATAATTTATAAAGGATGTAATATTGCCATGTTTTCTCCATTGCCACTTTTGACTACCGTCGTAATACCAGAAACATACAGCAAAGTTTACCAACATGGTGGAAAAAACCTTTTACAATTCACCAATATTCATCTAAAACGCCTGTAGATAAATATTCTTAGCTTCTAAAGAGAAGGCGCCAACGCCCAACATGAAATCTATGTAGCCTCTGAAATTTGGATCATGGTAAAAATGCAAGACAATAAACCTAATGTACGATCTGTGGAAGTGAGGCTAAATTTAAAAGACATGTTATACCGTACATTTCTAAGCAAACCTACGTCCGCAGTCTTTAATGCGGGCGATGCCATTGTTAATTGCTCTCGGAATAATTAGTGTGCAGCGTAAGAGAATCAGGTTATACATCCAACCTTGCTAATCGTCATGGCAGGCGACAAATTTAGTGCATGCATGAACAGCAGAGATCGGTCAAATTAATCACCTGTGCAACTTCGGAAATCATCAGCACGTGCACCACTTGAATTGCATATACTTCTAAGCACTGTGCAAAGTTTCCTAAAATACAAGGNACAGCAGAGATCGGTCAAATTAATCACCTGTGCAACTTCGGAAATCATCAGCACGTGCACCACTTGAATTGCATATACTTCTAAGCACTGTGTAAAGTTTCCTAAAATATAAGAATTCTGGCTTTGGTCGGACTTATCACAGATCATTCCCTGCTATTAAGGTGTAAAATACGCCTGACTACCAGTCCTTTAATAAGTAATAACCAAAACACCAATGCGCGTAATCAATGTGAGTGTTTATTGGACCAACATTTTTGGGTTTGCAAAGTGGATGATCAAACCAAAGCGAGCCTGCATTAATCCAATTTTATCATTTGTTAAGAGAAATTTTAGTGTTAGTGCTGACGATGCCGGTTTTAGTTTAAAGTCGAGACTCGAAGTAAGGATTTTCATAAATATAAGCAGCTTTTTACACAAACCCTGTGTGTGTGTAAAATACAGCTGCAACTACACAAGGGCTGCCCGAAGAATGGCCTTCTGTCTTATAAAGTTAATGGCCCTTATTCGCGAAACAGGCAGTGGTACCGATGCCATTGTCGCTGCAAGGCGACACTCCGTGCAAGGAATTATGATTTTCCATGTTACTAGATTGTATTCCTTACTGTCGAACCAAGAGGACTCAGATAGGTATCGTAGATACGTAGATTTCAGACGAGGCGATACGGCGAGAACCAATGGGTTGCCATCACGGTGAGATCAATTGAAACCCCCCTCCAAGGCACAATATATTTTAACCTCGGCACATCTGTCACGCCATCAGTCTATGCTAGCGCCCTGTACCAATGGTAGGTTGTGGAGCCAACATTCGTTTTTCATTATTGTTTTTATGTGTGCTTCCTCAGTTGTACGGTTATTTTTCTTTCATTATATTTTGCTTTTTTTGATTCTTGTATCACCGAAAATGTCATTCATTCTTTGTGAATACAGACTCAAAACAACTCAAGCTGTAAAATTACTGACCTTCCGGTTGAATTGGCGTTAAAAATATGCCATTACCTCGGTGCTCCGGACTTGGTAAATTACTGCACGACCATTCCAGGATGGAGAGGAATACTGTCAAGGCCACGATTCTTCGCCGTCCTATACCAGTACATTAGTGAGTGGAACTGGCTTGACAAGTGTCTTTGCGAAATGCTATTCCCACAACCTTCGCCAAATTCTTTCCAAAACGCTCTGGAAGCTATCCAGTATCACGAGGCACAATTTGAATCCTTCCAGCGCAGATGTATAGAGCTAATGCAGGGGCGAGACTATGGACCGATACGCTTTTGGCTTTTTAGAAGCGCGAACCTGGCTTGGCTACCACCACATGAACTCACATTATATTCAAAACCACCACAGGTTGCCCATTCCAGTCGTCTTCCAACGAAAACTCATGCAGTTTACATAAATCACGTTCGTTTCCGCAGGCGTTTCTTTGTACATAGTTATGCCGAAGATAGTGTGCCTGCTACTACCCAGAGGATTCCGCCTCCTCAAGACAAGGACGAATCCGACTGTCGCGATTGCGTAATATATGCCGTGGATCCTCGGCAATTTTCCGAGCATGACATAAGAGTCACTTTAGAATCGCTTCAACCTCATCAGACATTACTCATTGCAGTTATTGTACTCGGGGAGGAGGATAAGTCAACCAAGATGGACTGGCTCATGAAATTACTTCAGGGCCTTAAAGGATAAAACAGCCACCTTCAGGCCACCATGCCAATGAAATGGCGGCTATTTTGCATCAAGCATCGTGATCCAGGCTATATCGGCTGGAGTGATCTGTTTAAATGGGGTTGCCACGACGTGTTCTCCAAAAAACTTGGAAATGGTAGAAATGACGACTCTGCACGCTCTGCGTAATTGGACCTCCCATCTATGTAGAAATGTTGATGCATTTCGTATTTCAATTTTGCATTTTTCGGCTTGATGATTTGATAAGGGTGACTTGGAGAGTTCATGCAAATAACGGATTAAAAAGGGCTTTCGCGACGTTATAGTAAGGGACTTATTAAGGCTACCTTTAACATCACAAAAGTACCTATTTCCTAGGCTCTGCAAATTTTGATATTTGTGCTTGGGCAATTCTGTAGTGGACCTTGGAGAAATACAAGCAATTGCACTGACAATCAAAGCTTCGTTGTAGTGACAACTAGCCCGATCGACTCTTACGTACTCAGTTTTGACGACTTTTGCGATGATCAATCAACAAACAAGTAAGGCGGATCAATTTTGTTTGAAACAGCAAATTACACTACATACTTCAAGCTAAAGATCAATGCCAGTCTACTGAAACCACTAGAAACCACTCTAGCCAAGATTCCACAACTGACTAAATTCGCTCCAGATGTGCCAGCAAACTGAAGTTCCAAGAGGGTAGTTTGCTGCGTATATGAAACCAGAGAAGGCAACTTGGAGGCCAAGTACGTGACATTCTGTGCGATAGAAGTTGAGGGCTATAATAAATGAAATTAACAACCCCCAGTTACGGATTGTATATGGCTTACTTTTTGCTGCAGATTTGCACCCAAGCTTGAAGGGAGATAAATAATCTTTACTGTGTCTATGCATACGCTTGGTGTCATCATGGTCGCTGAGAAAATATCATGTGTTGATGCCTGGGCATCAAAAGCAATCTAGTAAATAAGTCTATAAATAGATATGAAACTATCTGTCATGAGTTAGCAAGAAGCAAAGTCGTAAAACACACCCAAGTGGTAATTTTGGTGTTTAATCTCCTAGCTATGTTCAAACATCTTTAGAATCGTTTTGCACATCAGTGTTTGGAATAAAACATAGCAAGCCGTTCGGTAAGCTCTGTCACATTCCTCAAAGCTAAGAGCCCTGTGAAATTGCATTTACCTTGCAGGTTGAACGATCAGGTCATTTCAAAATCGTAAATCTGCACCGACTGATTTAGTCGCTGTTGAAAGAATTGAAACAAACAGTCTTGGAGAAAATGGGCATTTAAAGTTGTAACTACAAAGTTTCTTATATAAAGTGAACAAATAAATATGGGACTTGTTTAGTTCGTACAACGACTCTGTGGTAAGCTTGAAAGAAGGACGATTTAAAAAAAAAACATCACATGACTGCTCTATACCGCCTCATTTATAAATCTTTCTTAACATCGAAGCCAAAATGTAGAGCGTCAGCTTAACCTGAGTGAGTTGTGGAGAATAATTTGTAAGTAACGTGACATTGGGAAGTAACGCGATATTTTTCTGAGTACAACTCTTGTTCCGTCTCAACTAATGTAGCAGATTTCAGCTGTCACAGTTGCAACTATTCCTTCCTTCCAAATTGTTCCCAGGTGATCGATTTCTTCGTCAGAATGTATGCCATCTTTTCGCATTTTAAAATAGCTGCCAACAATTTTAACCGCATTTAGAGAGGACACAGTGCACACAACTTGGTTGAATACGTGTTGCCTCACCATTTTTAAGCATTAACAAATGCCAATTCTCTAATTATGTGTAACGAAAGCATCTTGAACGGTTGTCTGCTCAATTACAAACCGGCTTTGTCCAATTTCATTAAAATTTATTGGTTACGACAGCGCACAAATATCCGGAAAAGTTGTAAAGGCGTTTTTAGTAATGATCCATTAAAAATCGAGGCCAAGGTTAGCATTAAAGATAGATTTGGGTGGCGAACATGATTGAGAAACCCTTTAATGACTTTATTAAGGACTTTGTGAAAATGGGTAGAAGGTTAAAAATGCTTATTCTTATCAAAATGGGAACGAATGTTCTATTTGCACATAAAATTACCCTAGATGCACTTTTAGGTGCATGTGCAATGATAAAATGGAAACAATTCACTTCAAAACATTCATTAAAACTTTGCCATTGTTTCCATTTGTCTGGTTGCATTGATTGAACAGTTCGCTTCAAAGCAGCGCAGGATGTAATTAAGGCAGCAAGGCACTCCGTCTCTTTCCCAAAGTGCTACATTACTTATACTGCTAAAGAAGATCATGCATTGTGGAGGTAGATAAGGGTTAAGGGGTACTAACACGACCTGTTAGCTATTGCGAACGTAGGACTGAGCACTCACGACCCAAAAACATGAATGAAAGAGATACTCAAACCTTTGCATTCAAAAGACTGGCCACGAATATTTTGATGCCAACAACATTCCACATACATTCAGAATTTCTCTGTATCAAACCATCAAAATGGAGGGAATCAAAATGCATTCTACCTGACCTTGCAAATCGGTCAACATGAAGCAAAAGCACTTCCAAAATTTTCTTTTATAAAATGTGGCTTCCCCATGCATTGGACTTTAAGCAATAATGCTTGACGTCTTTAGCTGAAATGCTACAGGTCAGGTCGACTGCATACTTGCGGAGGTTAGGTGCAATTTATAACAACAGCTGTGTGCTGTAGCGTGCTCTGAACGTAATTGTAGCAAACTAGGGACAAAAGGACTAACAAGGTAGGAATCGCAGGAGATCGCTCAGTTGCACGGAAGGGACATAGAGAAAGGCTGCATATGCCTAGCTAATCAGCGAAATTCATGTCAACTAAGACTGGAAAATTGTAGAACATCTCATTATTACCTTAAAGCGGGTTTAAATCCCCTTTGAGATCATCAAAGACTGCTTGCTGAACCATCCTCATTAAAAGCTAATTTGCTAGCTATTGGTTATACTAAGGAGAGTTGTGATTTTGTATCTTTCATAAGCATGATTACTGTCAAATCTCAGCATCGAGGGTTTACCCCTTTGACTTCCTAAATGAAGTGTAGAAGTGGCTCTAAGCATGCTTTCGATTTCGAAGATGTTTGTGTTTTAACAAGAATACAGAAAATTAGACTTCGCTAGTGTGTGTCTTAAGAAAAGCCCTGTTGCAACTTTGCTTAGAGACTGCATTGCCGGCTAAATCATTACTAATTTGTTGGTCATTTCAGTGCTAAGCTGACGAATCTAGTGTACTTTTTCTGATCGAAGTGCGAAAATAATTCCGAGCTATTTCGTGCAACAGACATGCATATGCAAATCACGTGCAAGCTGTGCTTTTGAGGGAACACATCTGGCTTTTAATTCGCAACCAATCAGAGTGAGTTCAAGGTTCACTCAATTAAAATGAAAAGACCGACACCCACAGCTGAGACTCGTCAGTTGATTAGAATCGAACAACACGGTCCGTAAGTGTTGGTCTCTATGTGAATGCCTCAAGGTTGTTTCTGAACTCTGTAGCCGAAATCGCATCGACGGGTGATGCTGTTGTTAGGCCTGCGCTAATGGCGTCAGATGCAAGTGTCCTGAATGCAGAAGCTCCCTTAAAACAAAATTAACGGGGATAATAATTGGCACTAAAATGACTGCCTTGCATTATTTTGAGGCCGTTTCTGTGTAACTCTGGAACTAAGGTGGAGTTAAGACTCTACCTTGAGTCCCACCCTACTCGTTTATGTTTGATAAATGCTGAAAAAGGAGAAAATACAAGGGGGCAACCTTTCAAATATGTAATTGTATGCTCGCTCAAGAATCCTGTCTCCAGTGCTTAAAACCAATCTTGTCACCGATGGTGGAGTTGCATTCTTGTCAAAATTGTAATCAAGCTAATGCAGTGGCACAATTTTTAATAAAAGAGTGAAGTGCATTTGAACTTTGGCCTGCCCTAACCCATAATGATTTAGATCCCTAAAATAGCCTTAGTAATGCTTTGACTCACTGAATTCTCCCCAGTTACTCACTTAGTAAAACCGTGATTTTGGTAGCACTAGCTGATGATCATGGCATCTTTCGGCGAGGGAATTTCAATGAGATATCGCAAATCATCAATTAAAAATGGTATAAGTTAGCAACTTTTTCTAGATGACTGTTCGTCTCATGGCCACTCGTTCGAGTTGTTTCGAAAATTTGCACCAACACTATGCGTGCCACATTCCTGTTTTAACACTGGAAGGCCGTAGCTCTAGGGAAATGTTTAAAAGGCTTCAGTCGCCTCTGATTTGCCAGGGGTTTGAAATTTTGAGAACAGGGACAGAGAATAGTTTTTGTAAAATTCCTCTCACCAACTGAAACAAAACTAAAGAAAGAATTAGCATGCAATTCTGAAATCATCTACTCGTTTATGTTTGATAAATGCTGAAAAAGGAGAAAATACAAGGGGGCAACCTTTCAAATATGTAATTGTATGCTCGCTCAAGAATCCTGTCTCCAGTGCTTAAAACCAATCTTGTCACCGATGGTGGAGTTGCATTCTTGTCAAAATTGTAATCAAGCTAATGCAGTGGCACAATTTTTAATAAAAGAGTGAAGTGCATTTGAACTTTGGCCTGCCCTAACCCATAATGATTTAGATCCCTAAAATAGCCTTAGTAATGCTTTGACTCACTGAATTCTCCCCAGTTACTCACTTAGTAAAACCGTGATTTTGGTAGCACTAGCTGATGATCATGGCATCTTTCGGCGAGGGAATTTCAATGAGATATCGCAAATCATCAATTAAAAATGGTATAAGTTAGCAACTTTTTCTAGATGACTGTTCGTCTCATGGCCACTCGTTCGAGTTGTTTCGAAAATTTGCACCAACACTATGCGTGCCACATTCCTGTTTTAACACTGGAAGGCCGTAGCTCTAGGGAAATGTTTAAAAGGCTTCAGTCGCCTCTGATTTGCCAGGGGTTTGAAATTTTGAGAACAGGGACAGAGAATAGTTTTTGCAAAATTCCTCTCACCAACTGAAACAAAACTGAAGAAAGAATTAGCATGCAATTCTGAAATCAAAAGCATTCATTTAGGGAGCCCAGCACTCCTCTTCCCCATGTGCGCCTAAGAAAAGGTTAGCTACGAGACGAGCTTGGACTTTAATAGATATTTATGGGCACAAAATCGTTTAACGGCTAACGAAACCCCTATCGTTTTACCGATGAGGCCAATTTAAACCAGAGAGGAGGCACTATGTCGGAGAAGACTGCACTCCCTTAGTCTGACTCCGTAGGAGTAATGAAATTGAGATCTGTGTACAACAAGGCATCAAATTATGAGGTCAGCCATGGATTTAATTTTTCACAGATAACATGTCACTAGTTGGGGCCATTCCGTTTGTTATCTGAACGAATTTGCACCCTTTTATCTCATGAGTATTTTGTTGACCAACTCTACCTGATCAATCGGTAGTCCTGCAGATAAGCCGTCGTGGGCAATGGTACCGGCAGGGCAACTGTTTTCGTGCCACAGCTGTTCAGACCAATGCTTCAGTTTCGTCATTGCAATTCATGGCCAGTCCTAAGTGAATTTACTTTTAATAAACTTCCTTGTAGGAGTGTCAATGTTTCAAAATCTGTGGTAGAATTGCAGTATGTTTCACAACTAATAAGCAAAATATTATCTGCAACACGCACTCACCAAAATGCCCTAAATTTCACCCCATTGTTCGTTATAAGTGGTTAGAGGACTTGCGCAGAGCAAAGCGAAGGATTGGCAATGCTCGATATGAAGTTTTACGACTATGTATTCAGTTGCTCAATGTAACTTTGGATGGAGCGCGAAAGCAAAACAACGTATTGTGACTTGGCAGTTCATTGATTCTGATTGACCTGAATTTGGAATTTCACAAAGCTCAAGAAAAATAAAATGCTACTTCTACATATTATATAATCTCTAAGTAAAGTGAGGCTTTTTATTCCAAGGCGTAATCATTATTGGTTCCATTCCATTCTTAATGAATCTAATTCACCGTTCACACAGTTAGGATGAATGTCACTTGAGAACACCTAGCGAATGTGAAAGGACATCGCATCTGACTTCACACTTAACCAAAATGTGTAGCCCGAGTCTATTTAAAACCTTATAAATCCAAGTGGCATGACATAAAATGTGCTAAGGAACAAATTGAACCAAGTGAGGCTGATAGGTGCATTGAGACAGCTAAATTAAGCAGCAAACGGCGATCCATAAGGCAATAATCTAGGCAATTACAATGTTCTTAGCAGCCTCTTACGCATCAGCTTGAACCGGCAAACCAGCGATCGGATTGCTGTAAAATGGGCACGCACTTGTCATAGTGGTGATCTTGCACAAAACAGCTAAACAATCAACCAGGTAAGCCTAAGTCACAAGGGACTGATAAAACAGTATGCTGTGAATGGTAACCATCCAAAGTTAGCAATGACTTGTTCACACGAACCAAAGGTTTATCACGCAGCCACAAAATCATTGACTCTTCTTGATTTCAGACTGGCTTTACCGAAGATGAAATGAAGGATTTGTTAGGCATCGGCTGATTTGATGCGACTGGCTTGTGATTTAAGTCAATCACTCCTCGTAGTGACATTTCCTCAACAGCTGCAAGGAGGAATGTTGATCCTAATTCCTAAAGGAATAGCGCCAACGCTTGTATGGAATTTATGAAATGTCTAAGCATATGACCACTAATAAAAATGAAGCAACAATGAACCAAGCGTGCGTTTTGTCAAGGTGAGACCAAAATGCAACAGAATATTAAATGGTACGAAATCATCACTGGTTCCTGCGATGAATTTAACAAACATCATGTGGTTCCTGCTCCATTTACATGAGCCGATATTTTCGTCTTGAAAAGCCAGCCAATGCTTAAAGACCTAATTGCCTAACTTCGTTATGAATGATAACGTAATAAGAAGGACACGCTTTCTCACAATCATGACATTTCTAAAGTCAAAAACTTGCGCGCCTGATAAAATAAGGCCACTCAAAAGACTAACACGTCTTGAATCTTAACATGGGGTAGCCTAATCAGAATTGATTTGCTCTAGTCCCATCATGTCACTCATTGGGTGACGATTTCGGAGACGAGTTTGCTTGTTAGAAACCACAAACCTCCTTCAAAGTCGACACTAATGTGCCTCATTTTGCATTCTGGGCTAACAACTACAACTGCATAGAGACTACCATGGTAACGGTATTTCTTCAGACCTTGTTAATGTTCTTGAGCAGTAAAAGAGGCACTTGTATCGATGTTATTGCTGCTTTAAGTTGTCACCGTGTGCAAAGGATCATGGGTTTCCGTGTTGGTAGATTGCGTCTGGATGATGTTGTACTCTGGTTATCTGGACCCTAAGGCGTGATGTACATTTGTTTTATGCGCGTCATTGCATGATCAACTGGGGACAACTATGCTTGGTTCTTGCTGCCATCAGTCCATGGGGAACCAGGACGCAATCACGTCACGCTAACCCATTAGCACTTTGCTGTCTAATCTTTTCTGTATAGTCGGCGATCTCAAACAAACTCATTTGCTATCTTGAACTGACATACCGCCAAGAAAAATGAGTGTCTGTATCGCAGCTGACCAGACAAGTACTTCCATTTCGTCATACCAAATGGTGGTCTGCCAAAAGCAACCTGCACTTTTCGCAGACTTCACTTTGCTAAAGGCTCAATGTTTCGGAAGTTTGGACAAGTTTGCAGTGCATCCTACAACAAAAAAGCAAATTCGTCCTGCAGCCTGGATCCCTCAGAACATCGTAGACTGCAACGATTTGTTAAGGGTAAAGCATAAGTACGAACATAGAGTGTGCTACAATAATGCCCACTGTGATTTGATTTAGCGGATTGTCTGCTTATTGCTGCATCTACAACAGTGAGCTATGTAAGGTTACTTTTAAATTTATATCCCAATTTGACAGAAGATTTGAGGTTTGACGGTGGTAACCTACTCAGTTATAAGCTGGCTTTGAACCAAATACGCTTAGTAGCATGCATTATTCGAATTCCAGACCACATTTGATGCACTCAGTTGTAACTTTGTAGCAGCAATTTATCAAAATACTCCATATCGTTGCAATTATTAGGGTCCAAATTGCCTGGACGAAGGGCATAAAATTAGCATCACATATAGCGGTGCTTAACTTTGATGAAGGAATCGTGTCCGTAAATAAAGCCAGTACCTTGTGATGCACACATGGTTGAATAGGCTTTTCACCTCCAGCCAGGGTCAGTGGATGAGCAACCATCCAGATTCAGCACTGAGCTAGCCAAGCAATCATTGAGAAGCTCGACGGTGCATATTAACTCATTCAGAGGGACAGCTTAGGTTGCAACAAAGAAGCATTAGGCGTTGCCTACGATTTCTTATCGCATTTTCCACAAGAAATGAATATGTCCTACAACCTCCCATCAAAGACTTTTGTATTTTGTCTCAAACCTCGGCAGGCCTTACTTTTCCATTCGTTTGATACTTAACAGGCTCCAAATAAACTAGAACGACGCCCATGTAACTTCTTCTTGACCTCAAGACTTTCCCATCCCTGTATCAAAAGATTGGGTCAGGTCGGCCATCAAGTAGCCACGAACAAAGCAGGAAAGAAGATGACACTATTAAGGAATGCGTTTTTATGGGCCAATATGAGAAGAATACACGAATAGCGAAATTCATTTTGTGTTCACATTTGGCTTGGAGTGTGGTCCTTGGACACCAAAGCTACAGCTATGGCCAAGAGCATTCTTGATTATCCTCGGTACGGGGATAAGTCCTTATTAGTGATGCTACTCATTGGGATTTACCTTGCTTCGCACACGGTAGTACACTCAAGAGGCTTGCTAAGCGTTCCGAAATTGGCGATTGTAATAAATACATATGTATTGAAATGCAGCTGGCATATTTTATGCGTAGCGCCTCGAACTATGTTGTGCATTTACAAAAAACACTAAATTTAGGTCAAGGTCTAGCCGAAGAAGAAATCGTATGTTTCTGTGATGTTGTTCTTCAGCTAGTGCGAGTGAGAGGCGCCAGCATGAATGTAGTTAATTATTTTGGAAAGGAAACAGTCAAGAATGTAGAAGGAGCAGATGATGGCGAAGTTTGTCCTTTCGGGTTCGTTAATCAATGCGTTGATGCATGGCAATGGAAGAAGCTGTGTGGAATAAATTTACCCCCGACTTTTAATGTTCACGGTAGTGATACCGGTTTTAAATGGCGAAATGAATGCTAGCTCGATTTATTTAAATCATAACAAAGCACCTTAAATTGCTCTACTTTTCTTTGGTCCTATTCATATTCCCCTTCATTTCTGAACTTCCTCTTGATTGCCGACTTCTTTATGAAACCGGTAAAATTTGTTGTGGCATTATATTGAAAATAGTCATTCACATGCATGAACGCGAGCTTAATATGCTTAATGTAATTACTCTTCTGCAGTGCGATCAGGATTGCCACTCTTTTCCTGATTGTGTGCAAAGACTTTTAACTTCGTTCCACATTTACATGGTGCTTTACTTGAATTGCAATGCCGTTTTACATCGATATTCGCAGTCAAAAATTAGAAAGTGGGTCTCCCATACCTGACCGAGTTTGCTTCTCTTCGGATCCTTTCGCTGCAGTGGACCTAGGCCATATCTGTGCGAAGGATCCTCCATCCCAACCTCCGTGGCAATCGAGACCATCATTTGTTTAAATATGTACACATTCAGCTCAGAACAACTCACGGAGAGAGAAAAATGAACGCATACATAATTATGACATCCGTGCCATTAATAGAGCTGATATGGGTGTTAGAGCTGATATGGGTGGATCATAGTGCCTCTTTCAAAATACAGAGAAGGGTATTCGAGGGAGAAAATCGGGAACATTGGTGAGTGTAGTAATTGAAGGCAAATGCCTGAAGAGATGTGAAGCTTGCTGGCTTGTGTCTCATGCATCGATTCAGTTGCTCTTGGTGCCTGATTAGTGAGTGGCAATGCCTTAAATTGTAGATTAGACAATTCGCCCCAAGCCAAAGAAAAATTCAGAATCCGTGCCAGAAGGAAGTATCGCCTCAATGATGAAAACCAGGATCACTGGTAGGGTCGAAGGCTAAGTCACAAGGACAATTCATCCTGTGAGGATAGGAGCGAAGGGACCGCACACTAACTGCTTCAATTCTGCGGTAGAGAGGGTATTCGGAATCTGCTTTTATCAGAGAAACCAAAGTGACGAAAACCTTTTGGTAGATAAATTTTCGCTTATCTTGGTATTTGGCAACGCTCTTATCATTGGTGTGCCCTAAAATCACCATAATAAAGGCACACCAAATAACTGGAACGCATTTTAGAATAGAGCGTCAGCTTTCTAGGAACTAGTCCTTCCAAGCTCCTATCAGTGGGGTCAGTGAGGCAGCTGCCATAAATCAATAGCACACGGAAGTCGATGTTCAGCTACTTAGTCAGCTCGAACAACGTTGAACAGAAAAAGTGCCCTTCTTAACAAAATCGAGACAAAGATGCAAGTAGAGGGCCTAAAAGCAACGGTTTTCGCTGGACTTAATCAAAGCAGAGGTTTGAAATTTTAATCACGTGAACCGAGTGCAGATTGCGTACACTTCAAAGGACAGCACAGGCATTTATGAGGACTGTGAATGGAAGTAGTGGAACAGCACATGGCAAATCCACTGCCAAAATTGCTGCTTTAATTGGCAAGGTCATCATCGAGCGTGGTTGTATCATCGCGAAATAGTAAACAACCAGACGTCTTCTGCGCACTACTTTCGTCGCTGTGATGTTTACAAAGAATAAATGGATTAGGTTAAGCATTTGAGGAGAGAGTAAATTGATTTACCGCTACTTCTCTATTATGGCTGCAACTGAAGACATAAATTATCCGAGTGTTGCTTAGATTCAGCATGATGTTAGGTGGGCTAAGAGTTTTGTGCTTCACGCCTTTGAGCATTTATTAATTTGTTAGGCAAATCGGACACCCTGAAGTGGCATGAGACAAACCTTAACCCTGCGAAGGCAAGCATCATTCTTCACAATTGTATTTTATTTACCCTAAAGCATCATAGGCAGCGTAGCACGAAACATACCTTCAAGGCTTGAAAGCCTTTTATGCAGACAGTAGGTTGCACCCACTGTTGTCGATGACATGCTTGAACCCACCTCTTGCAACTGACCAGTAAGATTTGCCAGACGGATCTCATTTCCTTATTATATGGTACGAAAGTGTGACTCCAGAAAAAGGTAGCCCCGATTAGCCAATGTTCCGAAAGTTGTGCTGACCTAGTTGAGCCCGCTCTCGAGAAAACATAATGCTGGGCAGAGATAATGAGCGTAGAGCAATCAGGGAGATAACGACATTTTCTGCAAAATAAATATTAGTTTGCGTGGGATGGCAGTTAATAACACTTACTTCCATCGCTATGCTTTGCAGACGTGTAAACAGTTTTTGCTTTTGTAACAAGAAATGACGTGGCTCTGGTTTAAGCATACTGAAGTAGAATCTTTTGAAACACCCTTGCATTGAATTGCTTTTCTTCACAAACATTTTCCAGCCTTAGGGAAAGAATTGAATTGCATAATGCCTCTTTAAATAATGTACCTTATGAAGAAGTAAGCAAATGGATTGCGGCAATCATTAACCACATGCTTGCATAGCTTAAAATTTTGACCAAAGATACGATAACCGCCCTTCTTCATTTTAATCACGTGTAATAATGAAGACTGGTCCAGGAGGTCCCTCGCTCACCCATTATATTGGCCGTAAGCCTTTTTGCAAAGTCTAGCACAAGTCGCATCCCTAGCCGTTAAAGTATATGTCTACAGATACAGGCTGTGTTTCGCGTTATTTAGAAGCTTCATCTTCGGCTCTGCACATCTGGTTTGCTACCATCATGTTAAGCGCCACTCACTTTTGGATACGCTCCTCTATGAGCATGCATTTCTGTGCACATGAATAAGTACATAAGTTAAGGGGTGTATTTGTGTACAGATCTTTGTCTTTATGCATACTAATTTAAACCAAATTGTTTATAAATAAGGTGTATTGAGTAGAACAATTCTTGTTTTAATCCAAGTACAAAAGAATCGTGCAATGGATGGCCAAATAGGGTGAATCACAGCACAATTTTGCATCCTGTTTTATATGTGCTTGAGGTGATTCAGCAATCCTGGATCCGCGTTGTTCGATTTTCTCAACGTCTCATAGAACCTTTGAAATGCTCTGGCGCCATCAAGACGCTTGTCAATTATTCTTGCTTTATGCCTTCTAATATGTTGAAAGTAACAAAAGCACATTCTTTGCTGCCTGTGCTTTGTTCTGTTCGCAAAATTGGGTTTGCTTTGCAAGCCTTTCTTCGAAACCCATTTTCGTGAGTGTGTGCGCGTTAATCTCCCTTTAAAATCCAGTGCGTGCTCTGCTCCACAGCCATCGCTTCAGCTTTCCATGAACACGTCCCCTGATTCCCTGCTTTATTTCGCAATGCTACAGTCTGAATAATGGCAGATGTAGAAATACGCATTCGCTGTGCAAAATTCTTCGCGAAACATCCGACACTGGAGGCGATGCTTGATCGTATACATTCACGTTATTTCTGTTGATATTTTTTCGTCTACTAGACATGCTTTACAATGGAAGCGTATGGCAATGCTTTGATTTCTTTTGCTTTTTAGACATTTGGCGCAGATTGTTTGGATAAATTGGGAACAAACGCTATCATGCATGCAAAATTTGCAGGCTTATGGTGATAATGACGTTAACTTACTACCTTCTTTTTTAAAACTGGTGACCCAGTAAGTTGCCAGCATCCATTGTGCAGAGATTTGTGTGTAATCGTAGAATTTCTGATTTGTATCGGTCTGACTGTATCGAATTTATTGGATGTTGTTTAGTGGATACAATGGGGCGACCATCGTATCGCATTGCGACACGTCACATTGCATCGGTAGTTCAGATAGTTTCAGCGAGCGCAGTAATTAAAAAACCATCTGTTTGCATTTTAAGGTTCTAGGGTGGACTGCCTTGGTTTATCTCCCATGGACGTACACCGATCCGTGTGCTTTACGATTATACATGCGCTCAGCATAAGATGCAAAGGTTGCATTTGCTACCGTTGTTCATTGTATTTTGGTTACCGCTGTTTGCATGGGTAGATTCCCACTAGTGTTGGGAAGTTGAGACGGAAATGCAAAATTGTACAGTGGAGAATTCTAACTGAGCTGTGATTAATAGCATAATTTTGCCGTTAATTTGAGGTTGTACAATGCAACATAACACAAGCGAATCATCATCAGCCAACTGACATAGAAACAGTCATAAATATCGGATGTTGTGGCTAAGCGTTCACTAAACTTCTTAGTAACTATGCTTGCTTGATGAACAGCTACTCACAACGAACCATTTTACTACAATAGGTCAAACCTCGACTGGAAGTGATTGCGATTTTATGCTCCTATAAATCAAACCTCTTCAAGGCTTTCCTAAAATCACAATAAATTAGAGTAAAAGTATAGATGGCGGATTGACTTACAGAAGTGCGGGTGCGATGCCACCGATCAAAAGCATAATCCGCGGAGATTTGTTAATAAATTAACAATGTAGAAGTCGAAATTTGTGCCTTAAGGATTGTACAAATGTATGCAGCCTACCGTTTTGTTATGTATGGCTGTGATTTCCACTACGACCGCTGCTTCCTATTTATTGGTCGCGATCGTGGCAGCAGTGCAATTCAACTCACTTTACTGCGATAATACAGACTTACCTAGGATGAGCCTGCAAAGGAGGAAGGATATTAATTCTTTTCAAAGAAGCGCTTTATAACTGCACGGTCTGCAACTTGTGACTTGAATAGTCGAATAAACCACCTCCTATTAAATGTCTGGATTGCCGAATCTTATCCAAAACCACCGTTGAATTTCAAATTTGACAAAAAGAAAAGTCAGTCTTTAACTGCAGTAGTGATGCAGTTTTCTTACATTTTCTCCAAGTCGGAAGAGCGAATGGCCAGTATTATGTACTAAGTCATCGGTTCAAGTCCCACCAATAGATTTTTTTGTCTAAGAGGTCTCAAGTTAAAGCATTTTAAGTCCTTATTTGTGCTACCGGCAATATTTGGGAAGTTGAGACGGAAATGCAAAATTGTACAGTGGAGAATTCTAACTGAGCTGTGATTAATAGCATAATTTTGCCGTTAATTTGAGGTTGTACAATGCAACATAACACAAGCGAATCATCATCAGCCAACTGACATAGAAACAGTCATAAATATCGGATGTTGTGGCTAAGCGTTCACTAAACTTCTTAGTAACTATGCTTGCTTGATGAACAGCTACTCACAACGAACCATTTTACTACAATAGGTCAAACCTCGACTGGAAGTGATTGCGATTTTATGCTCCTATAAATCAAACCTCTTCAAGGCTTTCCTAAAATCACAATAAATTAGAGTAAAAGTATAGATGGCGGATTGACTTACAGAAGTGCGGGTGCGATGCCACCGATCAAAAGCATAATCCGCGGAGATTTGTTAATAAATTAACAATGTAGAAGTCGAAATTTGTGCCTTAAGGATTGTACAAATGTATGCAGCCTACCGTTTTGTTATGTATGGCTGTGATTTCCACTACGACCGCTGCTTCCTATTTATTGGTCGCGATCGTGGCAGCAGTGCAATTCAACTCACTTTACTGCGATAATACAGACTTACCTAGGATGAGCCTGCAAAGGAGGAAGGATATTAATTCTTTTCAAAGAAGCGCTTTATAACTGCACGGTCTGCAACTTGTGACTTGAATAGTCGAATAAACCACCTCCTATTAAATGTCTGGATTGCCGAATCTTATCCAAAACCACCGTTGAATTTCAAATTTGACAAAAAGAAAAGTCAGTCTTTAACTGCAGTAGTGATGCAGTTTTCTTACATTTTCTCCAAGTCGGAAGAGCGAATGGCCAGTATTATGTACTAAGTCATCGGTTCAAGTCCCACCAATAGATTTTTTTGTCTAAGAGGTCGCAAGTTAAAGCATTTTAAGTCCTTATTTGTGCTACCGGCAATATTAGTGCAATAGATTAATACACTTAACTTCAAACTAAAAGTGAGCAGTGGAACTTGGCGTTGGCAGTCTGTGACGTACTTTGACTTAACACTGGGCATCGAAACAAAAGCCAGTGTTTCGAACCTTGTGGGAGCAGTAAAGTAGGCCCTGTATTCAAGTCATAATCTTGAACACGCACTGGAGTGAAGCCCCATTCATACCCCATATTGCGTAATAACGCACGAAATTCGGAAGGCGAATTCCATCAAGCGACGTCAAACAAACTTTTGATGGATATAGTTTTAATCAAAATTAATCTTAACTGTTTCAATTCACAGAAGTTTTCTGGGGACTACCGACCCCACCTTGACGATCACAGCCAATATTTGTACCAGAATGGCACAAAGATGTCTGACATGATGATGCTGATGATAGCTATTGGTGTGCTCCTATATAGACATACTTAGACTGGTCAAACCCCACTGACCCCTGGCTTAGCGTATTTGACTGTGCTAACATCACACCATGCGGGTTCGGAAGGTGCTACTTTGCATGTCACATAAAATTTTTGGTGTAAAATGAGTGCTTTACAAAAAATACAGGCTCCAAATTATTATAGGATCATCAGCGATCATGTCTTTGCCATCCTTAGCTCATTTTCTGGTTAATTTTTTCGTCATTATTTTTCAACGAAGGTGGGATGTTGAGCGACCCAAAAAATAATTCCAGCCAGGCAATGGCTATGAATGCAACTTCCAGGTCGACGGTATACCAAGGTGTATAGAGACGACAGTAGAGGCATACCCAATGCCTATTTGAGAATATGAAGGCAATTGCCAGAGCACTCATTGTTCCTTTCCCTATTCCGATGATCATGCATTTAATATGGCAGGAGCAGGAGGCGGGTGGTGGAATACTCCAGTCTCCAATGGACCTGGCTCTACGTTAGTGGCTGATAATCATCCAAGGCGGTGGTTTTGGTGACCGTGCACAACTATATCTTCTCGACTACCTAAGATCTGATCGTGTGCATCATCTTCTCCTCGCTGTTAAATGTTTGCAGTGACTCCTAATTTGGGCCTGGAGAAATAATTTGCGTTTTTTAACTAGTACGGGTGTTGTGAGTTCGCCCAACTTGACAAAGAATTGGCCTCCTGTCGCATCGCCTCGAGGAATGACCCACTAGTGAATACCTAGGCAGAGAAAAACAGCACTGAGAAGAATGCGGATGTCAAATCCACATCTTTCAGTCTTTCTTAACGCCGCAGCTCAGCACAGTAGAAGGCGAGACAAAACGGAGCAGAGCAGGACGTCTTGAGATGACATCTGACACACGCTGAATGTCAACTTGAGAGGGAGTGATGCACTTACATCTTAGGCACCTTCTTTGGGTTTCCTTGACACTAGAGCTAATGAGCTTCAAGATGGCTTTCTCAATGCACCGCCTAGAAGAATGGCATGAGCTCCCTCAGCTGTACACCAGTAGGGATGAGCTACTAAACTTGGCAGGCAAAGTGAAGTGTCCACCCATATGGGTAGATACTCAACCAACGTGAGGAACTGAATAAGCTATTTAAATGCCATATCTGTGGCCTCGGACATTCCCAAGATTAGATAAATCTCACTGCTCTACAAACCTACCACTCTGCCTAACACTGGTATTATTGTGCGCGAAATCTGATTGTGATGCTGAAATTGAATGAGCAAAACGTGGAGGTCGAAAATTGCACCCTTTAGACTTGGTGCCTATAACAGGCCCTTAAAAACACTTGATCACCCTGCCCTAAAATGTGATGCACAGAGGAAAATGCTCTTCCACCACATAATCTGAAATTGCACCTCTCTAATTTTCTCCCCCCAACTATCTCTTCTTCAACTTCCATCCACCTCTTGTCTCGACTTGGGCGCGTTTTCAGTATGAGGACATCAGCGACACAATCCCGTCTCACTCTGTTGCGTCTAACCATTTCCTGACGTTTCACATACTAAGGTTATCTCCTCTCACCCATTTGTAGCATCACACAGCTTTGCATCCAATTCGTCTCAACCAAGGCGCATCGTATGATATCACATCTCGTCATCTAACACGCCATGTGGTGGGGTGTACCCCACACATGCTAAGTAGTGGGGAAGGGAAAGGGGTAAAAGGGGAGTGAGAAAATAAGAATCTAGCAAAAATTTGAATTTGGAAATTCGGGCACCCAACACGCGGATCAAACCACTGTGCAATTTGGCCGCAAACGTTTAGCCATTTCTCTTCTCCATCCCTGGATTTCATGGCCACACATTTGACCAACATCTCCGCAGAGCTGCTGACAATCACCCAACTCACATTAGTTCCATCCCATTCGTCTTCACTTAAGTGCTTTGGAATAGGTCGCAACCAGTATTAGTTCAAGCGGTCAGGCCACAGACAAAAACCTACCAAAGTACCGGCCAAGGGGGAATGGGCAATTGTCATCCTTGGTGGTTCCATGGTGCAGTCATTAACAGTGGCGAATTTAAACCCTGTTATTTGCAGCTAAATCTCTTTGGACGCTTATGTGGGAGCAATGAGGCAATGGCGCTCTGGGCAAGTTCTTATATTCTGCCATCTGACATGCCTTTGCAGCTACTCGCCTTTAGGCAGCATGCGACGTGAATTAGGATAAGTGAATGAGATAAAGGCGAAGCAGCACTCACTCGCGAAACGAGGATCCTTAGAGAGCGAGGAGTGTTGAGCTCACCACAATCATATAATTGTACCCATTACTCTACTCTTGCCAGCGCTGCTGATGGAGGGATGGTTGGGTTTGTGCAAACATCAATAGAGCACCCGCAGCGGGACTCGAACCCGCACCCTTCTACTTAGGAGGCAGACCGTATCCATTAGGCCACACGGGTTCGAACTTCAGGTCTCCTCATCTGCCACCTCCAACTTGGAATGCACAGACAGAGATCCATCACATACAGAGCATCAAAATAGACACATTCTCAGTACTCTTTCAGATGACAGAGCGGTGATTTTCGTTGCGTGCTATTTTGATCCCAACTTTTGAAAAATTATTGCGACTGCTGATGACATAAAAGTCGAGCAAATGAATGTGAAACAATCAAATTTATTAAATAAATTCACATTCCCCTCCGCCGCCACGCTCAACTTCTCCTCTGAGAATATCAACGCTCCTGCCTGAGAAAAAAAAGAGATGCAACTTTACTGTAACTATAGACTACGGATTGCAGCTGCTGTCAGTTAGCCAGCTTCAGTGACCGAAAACCTAAAATGTGAGTTTTGCACCACTAGCGAGTATGGCAATTTACCTTTTGCTAGAGCTTACTTTAAACAGGTATTATTGTCATTTTGACGAGAATTCCCGCGCACATTAGAAATGGTTAAAGGCAGTGGGATATTGCAATGAATGTTCCTGCAATATGTCGCAAATGCAAAGCATAAATTTGATGCATCGGGCAAAAATGCTGCCACGAAATGATAAGCCACTTAATCTAACTTCAGCGGTAAATAGGTAAGGTGCTGTAAGAGATGATGCGATGGCACTTCCTGTAGCAGCAAGTGTCAAATGCCTAGCCTAAGTTATAAGCACTGGACATGATGAAGCCCAAGTGCCCGTGGAAAAGGCAGTTGAAACCATTGCCACTATTATGGATGCCTACTGGGTCTGTTATTCATCTAAACTCCAATGAAAACATCCATTGTCTTCACGGTGCTGCTCAGATGAAATGCGAAAGAGGCTTGCTTTCAAAAATCTTAATTAATTATTTCGATCACGCCATAGGGTACGGAAGATTGGGAAAGAGACCTATTGCTAACTAAGACAACAGCCACAAAGCCTCAAAACACCTCTCCTACGTTACTTTGCTACTTGGCTGGAAGAATGGCTGAGCAGGAGTCAAGAGACATATTCATGTACACGTTGCCCATGCCACCCACAGGACCTTATATTTTCCAGCGAACCAGTAGCTGAATGCTCAAATGCACGCACCTTTCAGACTATCTCAAACCCACTGATCGACGAGTCAACCTCATCGCCTTCTTGCCATCGGACTCCGATTAGCTCTGCACAACCTTTCCCAGCAGCTACCTGTTTGTCGCCATTATGAATGAGGCTTGCTTTCAAAAATCTTAATTAATTATTTCGATCACGCCATAGGGTACGGAAGATTGGGAAAGAGACCTATTGCTAACTAAGACAACAGCCACAAAGCCTCAAAACACCTCTCCTACGTTACTTTGCTACTTGGCTGGAAGAATGGCTGAGCAGGAGTCAAGAGACATGTTCATGTACACGTTGCCCATGCCACCCACAGGACCTTATATTTCCCAGCGATCCAGCAGCTACCTGTTTGTCGCCATTATGAATTGCTGCACTGCAATCAACCTAGAGACAAGGCGTGTCCTCCAGGCATCAATTAGATTTCTCATGGTGGTTCTCAACCGAACTTGTGTCTTGCTGTATCATCCTTCCTAACAAGTGTTTTTGCGCACTCAATGAATGCTACTATTCATTCTGCCGCCTCGTAGATCTGCTGTTAGAGAATTTGATACCTTGGAGCGCTGTTTACATTTTGAGATGGAGTTAGGGATTTTTTCTCCAACTCACCTACCCATTTCGTCAGCCTAAGTGGACATGGACATACCCGATTTATCGTATTTTACCAATCATCTTGCTTGGCCATATTGTCGTCTTTTTAGCGCCTAAACCTTTATCGGTGCCTCACTGCAGCCTCGTGACCCACTCCCATGAGGTCTACTTCTCATATTTTGCCTCCGTCACTTCCATCACAATCTCTCTGTGATCCTTACACCCCCAACTCTGCCATTCTAAAGGCTTCGAAAGCCTTAAACACAAAAATCGCAGAAATTAAGGGTGAGTTATAGCACTGCCTCCTCCTCCTTCTTCCTTACATCACTAGCATGTGTCATTTCGGCATTGCCACAACTGGTGTCTTAGTGTAACTTATTTACCACAGTACGTGTAAGCTGCGTCTCTGAGCATGTCGTTTGGTAGCAAATCATATTCCTTCTGCAAAGTCGATTCCTACGTATTTTATTCGAACGCATGTACACGCAAATGGGCAAATAAACAAATTCAGGACCGTATGGAAGAAAGAGAGGAGTAATGAACGTAATGCCACAGAACTGTGCAGTGGCATTTGAAAATGAACAATCTCCATCCTTCTCTCCACAGCTACCTTCCGTCCCTTTTAGCTGAATAATCATGCTGCTTCCTCTTCAGCGGGGAGGTGTAATCATCACCATTATCCCTTCTGGTACAAAACAGCAGCTGGCCTAGGCATTTCTGGTACAAAACAGCAGCTGGCCTAGGCATAAGATCAGGACTGATAAGCAGAAACGAACCTTCCTTAGCTCCATGGCAATTGCTGGGAGTGAGCTGCCAATTTCTTCACCCATTTTATACCTCGCCCTGCTCTAGCTGCCACCAAATGCCCAGTAGGTGTCCTTCTAAAAGAGAAAGAACCAAGAGTAAATAGCCGGGATCAAGCAGTCTTGACAAGGCAGTGCATCTAATTCAACGAACATTGGTATCGGTGATCCTTCTCATTCTCTTACGCCTCCTTTGAATGCACTACAATGCACGAGATTCGACCAAGACAAAGAAGTTTAAAGGCAAGTGATGTCTGCTCGCACAAAACCACCTGCAAAGGATACTCTCCAAAGCTCACACCGAAGTGCATTGAAAGACACCGCATGACTCATGCTGCTAGTTGATTTATACATGTCAGATTCGAATTAGCTCATCATACAACAAGTCATCAGACGTGCTCTTTCACGTGTTACACCGCTTACTTCAATTCATTCTGCTTCACGATGTCGTCCCTACCATTCAGTTATCCGTCAGTGCCTCCTCCCTGTTCCGTTTTCTCCTCACTTGTAATCTTTCTTTCATCCTCCACTTCTACCGCTACACTCTCCATCTCCTCGTTGCTTCCAACCCTCCACAATGCCGATTTTGAGACGTCGAAGGCTACCCTCTTTTTCCTTCTGCTATTAATTTTTCCTCCCAAGCTTCATTTGTATGCGTCACCTCGGCATTGCACATCTTGTATCGAGTGTAAATCGCATGGAAAAGAAAAGCTGTGATTAGTCTCCTTAGGCACTTTCTATAATAAAGTCAAATTCCTTCATATTTTACCCAGTCACACGTCCAGATGAGTGCGTAAGTGAATTGGCTTATAAAAAGATGGGAGAAAAAGGAAAAGAAAAAAAGAATGCTGCACCACCACACTGTGCAGAGTCATGCTGCGGTGCCCATTTTCAATCCTCTTTTGTCCTTTCCCCTCCCTCTCGCCTTCTGATCCCATGGCAACTCATCTCTTCACCTCTCTCCTAATTTTCCTCTGTCTCAGTTGGACATTCATGTTACTTCGCTCCCTTCGAGAAAATGCAAGGCAACAATTCTTTCAACCATAGAATTTGGGATACGCAAAAGAAACGCATTCCGTTATCTTAATAGCAATCTCTTAGAACGAGTCACTGATTTCCTTAATCAACTTTTGCCCTGCACTACGCTTGCTTTACCGTACTTACCTTGTATGTCTCTTATGTGCGTTTATCATCACCAAATAAGGAGCAGCACTAGAAGACCTACGGATGAAAACAAGTTTTTCTGTAGAAGCAATGTAGCACAGTACAGAAGACTAGACTTGTCTAGATCTGACTGGGTTGAACCAGACCAGAGCAAACAAGGATGGTCACCTAAGCTAGATTATGACAAGCTTGCATGCCCCATCCCCAGAGGCGCCTTGTGCGCCACCACTGCAGTCAACCCCAGTGCACTAAAATGGTCCGTCTAATCGACTCGACGCAACTCCATGCCATGTAAAATTGAAGTCTTCCCTTTCCTTCTTGCAGAATTAGAGATCAAATTACACGCATAGGAAGTAGGGAGAATAACATCTTCGAAATGAAGAGACAAGAGCCCACTTGCTTACGCCCCCTTTCTTACACTTTACTCCAACGTAACTTCGGTGAATGTATCCCTTTTCTCCTACTACGCTCTATAGTGCTCATGCACTGCGTCTTGCATTAATGTTTGCTGTTTGCGCTCCATGCAATTAACTCAACCGAAAAATGAGGACTGAGTACTCCCTACATTGTGTTTCTATACATTTTTCCCCTTCATCAGACCTAGCATTAATTCTACTTCACCATCTGCCAGCGCCCCCTGTAGGTCCCCTTTAATTCTCTACCAGTCTCAATCTTGGTTATGATATGATTGAATGATACGAAGATTCATAATCTAGATCAGACTAGAACAGGCCAAACCGGATCTGACTCAATCATGCTTTGCCTAAAAAAATCGCTTTTTTTGACCTGGCTTAGCCTAGTGACCATTAATTCGCTATTGCTGTCTCTTTCTTGTCGCTTTAGTTTGTCCTCCACCACTCTGCCACAATTCCATTTCCTACTCCTCCTCCACCACCACCACCACTTGCCCCCTAGAAAGCTAAAGTGGGCGAGTTGCTCCTACTTAATGCAAGGGCTGGTCGAACTCCTGCTTGTTCATCTCAGTGCAGAATTCCTTTTTTCCCCTTGCAAAGAATACCTCTACCTGGTGCTCCCCAATGACGGATAGGAGTGCACGCTCCCATCCTTAGTCACTCTATGCCTTTCCGCTATGCGTCTGCACCTATCTGTTTGTTTGTCCAAGTTTATTTGTATGTCAGCGTGTACTTTCATTTTTGTTTCTTTGAAGAGACACCTTAATTGGTGCAGCACAGAAATGGGTAGGAACTTGTGTGTGTTTGTGTGCATATGGATGCAAAGGCGCATTAACTTCATCCTCTCCTCCTAACCTGTCTCTTTAGACGAACAAATCGACAGTTCCATCCTAAGCGGAGTAAGGTCTCCCATGATCGTTCATTTGATAGCTGACTGGTTGCCCAATTGATTCAGACCCCACTTTTTGCCATCGCACCATCATCCACGCACCAACCCACTTCAACACAGTTAGTTGTCTTTTCCTTCCTCTGACTCCTCTTCTCCTTCTCTTGTTTCAAAATGAAGTGAAAATGCCACATGAAACTGGTGTAAGCTCTCACGCCGGGTAAATACAATTTGTCGCCTGTGCCGCTACTAATTTATGATGCCTGGGCTTGTTCGCAACGAATACTTCTGTCAATCAAGGCAATAAATTGCAAGCAACAAGTGATAAAACCAGCTAGCAGATCTACTTTTGACGGTCGTGAAATTCGCAATCGAAGGGCTGCGATGCTTCTCACTTTTTCTCTTTGGCACTTTGAATTAAATAACAATACCGACAAGGAAGCGATATTAAGATTACTTAGGCATAGAGTTCTGAAATGCCTCTAATATATCAGTTATGATGAGGCTCACTAATCTAGCATCTCTTCCCGAACTCAGATTTATTGTCTACTCCAAATACCGGTTTTGACTGCTCCACCCTCTTATCCCTACCCTACCTATTGCAATATGACTCCCCAGGTTCGACGGCAGTTGTGGCATAGGCTTCCGATATTAACTCAACTGTCATTAGCTTCTGTTGACCTAATCACCAGTACTTTAGAAGATCGAGCCAACTAGAAGACTTTGGCCATCAGCAGCCAAGGCTACGGCCTTAGTATGCTCATTGCTTTGAAGCAAGCTGCTGTAGCAATCCCTGAAGGCTAATGAAAGTATGCTGCATAGGCATTTCACAGCTCAACACAGTTATATAGAGAGCTCAAGTAGATGAACACAAGCATCCATACAAAGTCCAACGAAGTAGAAAGCTGCACGAAAGCCTCGTGATCGTATTGAATTCTGTATATTTGACCAAAGAAAGGACGACTAACTAATGCTTCGTTCGTCGCATTTATACATTGTGGGAAATAGAGTCTAAGCATTCATTGAAACGTAGGCTTATTCCAAATTGTATTGTATTAAAGAAAAAAGTGCGGCGTCGCCTATCAACTGACCTAAGGTACCTACGTGTGGTGAAACACCAACCACATAAGCCAAGCGCAAAAGTATTTGTTTGATGCTGTATGCAGGACTCTAAATACATGGAACCCAGCGTCAATGGAAGCTAAGTAGGATTTAATTTTGCCTAAAAATTGTCATGCGCTGAGATGAGCAGCGTTATTGTGCCCTGCAGTTGTAAATGAAAACACAAATCTAATGGGATAGGAAACCTCCAGGAAAGTAAATAAATCATGTATCTATGAAACAAACACGATATCAGCATTAAATGCGCTAGTTGTTTTAAGTCCATCAGGAAATGACCAGTGGTGGTATACCAAGTGTTGTAAACAAATCAAGGCAACAAGAATATCAATGAAAGTAAAAAAGCGCAAAAGGGGCATAGCGAATGGCAAAATAACGAAACAAGGTTAAAACAAAACTTAAAAACAACTACAATAAGCAACGAGCCAAGGATTTCTCAGTCCATCTGAAGCTATATAAAAGCGAATGGGAAGGAGTGCAACGTGTCCGCAGTGCTATCACGATGTAAGTTGCCATTTGAATGCGCTCACACGTATTAACCGGATCGAAATGGTCATGCCACTTAACAGGAATTTATGCATCTATCATATTATGAGCCTGAAATTACACAAATCTCCATCCTCATACGCTTTATTCTTATATGAAATTGGTGTACCCGTTTGAGTACTTCACACCTATGGAATACAGCCGGAAGCATGCTTCTGACGCAGCAGTAGGAAGTACGTATAAAGCAAAACAGCTAGAGCTAGTCATTATGGAACGCAAACGATGTCAAGGCAAAATAAGGCGGCACTCTTCATTTAGCTGAAGCTGTGCAAAGTATTCATTTGTTTTAAAAAACGAATTTCTCGAATTGCAGAATTTGGTTGGAGCGCAAGACCAAAATGGGAAATTTGTTGCACACTTTAATCTTTAATTGCTTGCAAGTATTTGACGGCAAGGTAACCAATGTGTGGTACCTGACCGCAAAGTGGCTTTGCATCTATGCGGCTTCTGGTCAGTTGGACACTTCCTCACTCGCGTACACACTTCTTACCTCCAGTCAACAAAGATGTTCGAGACAAGATTAAGTGCACTCCTTCAAAACCAGTCCTATGTGAACCCATCAATTAGCGGCTTGAATTCAGCAATGAATTACCCACCTCATTTACAAGGTTGTTATCACGCAATCGTTCATAGCTCACCCCTCCTTATGTTATGTTCTTTTAAGGCTGGTGTCAATTCCCCAAGTAGAGTCTGTTGAGGTTTGGGTAGAGATCTTGCACTGATTCGTAAAAAACCCAACAAGATGAGCACATATCGTAAAAAACCCAACAAGATGAGCAAATAATGATAACGATAGTTTGCAATATGCAAGTTGATAATCAGTGATGCAAAATAAGGTGGTAAACAGAAACTGTGATAAGCTTCACAAAAAAGAACTATTATCAGTCCCATGGTGTGGATTAAAACGTGTCGTGCACTTTTTAAGAAAAAAGGATAATAAGAAAAGAAGATAATGAGAAGGTTAAAGACAAGAATGAAGAGGAGACAGGTGATTTTTCCACTTAAGCAGGAGAGTATTTTTCCACTTAAGCAGCAGAGTAATCACCAAAGTAATATCGCAATCAAATTTGCAGCGATAAGCATTCACTGATCTCTCAAGTAGCTTAAGGTAGTCATCGCCGAACAGCATCACACTGTCTATTAGACTAAGGTGACTAAGGCCAAATTCTTAGCCTAGTGATTTGATCTAAACAAAAATTTGCACGGTCGGGCATTCTGACTTAAATAGTTGAGTAACAGTTACGTGCATGACTTTAAAGAAGCGAAACAAAGCGAACACTTTAGCCGTCCTTGGAATGCACCAACCATTGATAAGCTCGGTTTCATTTGGCAAACTTCATGCCACATTACTCGCTGCAGCTAGTTTGACCTCTCGAATTTAAACACCCTTCTTTTACTTCTCTCGGATTATGCACCAGCGTTTCATAGGCAGGTAGTCGAATTAAAAAATAGCAATGTTCTCATTTGACTGAGTTCGAAGCCCAAAGCTACCCTTAGTAAAGAATGCGGTATTTTCAATCTCGGACCATTGTTCATTGTCAAAAAGTGGTGCAAGTTAGAAACCATGTTTACGGATTTCAACAAATAAAAAAGGAAATAATGAGTTTGAGCAGTTAGTAATTTCACCAGTTTGTTTAACGCGACTTTGAATTCGCTAATGCGCCTCGTATGCGTGGTGCAGGATTATAATCGATCGAAGAAATCGATGACTCACCCCCACAGATTGCTGCCGAGATAACAAAGGTGCGATTCTGTTGCTTATCCCTGATCCAACGATTGAAAGAATTGTTGTCTTGCATTTCCACGTAAGAGAGAGGTGACATGGATGCTCAGCTGGGACGGAGGCAAATCAGGATAGAGGCGAAAAGATGAGTGGCTGTGGGATCGGAAGGAGAGAAAAAGGGGAAGGAGAAAAGAGGATTGGAAATGGGTACCATAAGGTGACTCTGCACAGTGAGGTGGTACAGCATTCTCGAGTTATTTCATTCTTTCTCCCATCTATTTCTAAACTAATTCACCTTTTTACTCATCTGGTTGTGTGACTGAGTAAGGTATGAAAGTATTGACCTAATGAATGGAATTTGACTGTTTTGAATCAAACGCCAAAAGAGACTAATCATAGCTTTCCTCTTCCATATGATTTACGCTAGATGCAAGGTTTGGCAATAATCTTGAAATGACGCACGCAAGTAAAGTTGGAGAGGTTGGGATGGTAGCATAACTTATCCCTAATTTTTATATCTACACCCTTTGAACCATTAAGGGCTCAAAAATGGAAGTGTGGAAGGTTAGGAGCGACCAGAAGATGGAGAGGGTAGCGAGGAAAGTAAAGGATGAAAGGAAGAGCAGAGGTGGGGAGGGAACGAAGTAGGAAGGAGGCACTGACAGATAAGTGAATGGTAGGGATGACATCGTGAAGCAGAATGAATTAAAGTAAACGATGCAAGGTGTGAATGAGCACGTCTGGTAGCTTGTTGTGTGATGTGCGAATTCGAATCTGACATGTGTGAATCGATTAGCAGCATCTGTCACGTGGTGTCTTCCAGCGCGAATGACTTAAGGAGGAAGGAGGAGAAGGTAGTGACATAGCTTTTTGACGTCTTTAGAATGGCAGAGTTGAGGGTTCGGGGGTTGCAGGGAGATTGGGATGGAGGTGATGGAGGTAAAGTATGAGAAGTAAACCGCAGGTGGGTAGATAATGAAGCTGCAGTGAGGCACTGATAAGGATTTGGGTGCTTGAAATGACAACAACGTGGCAGAGCAAGACGATTAGGAAATGGATCGCGTATGTTCGTGTCCACTTAAGTCAACGAAGTTGGTGGTTCGTGTCCACTTAAGTCAACGAAGTTGGTGGTTGAGCCAGACAAGAAGCTCTAACTTCATCTCAAGGCGTAAACAGCGCTCTCAGGTAGAGAATTCTCTTATGGCAGGACTACAAGTGTAGAGAATTCTCTTATGGCAGGACTACAAGGCAGCAGAATGGACAGCAGCGTCCATTGAGTGGACAGAAAACAGCATTTGGTGAGAACGATTCGGCAGGATACACTTTCGGTTGAGGTCCGACATGAGGAATCTAATTGATGCTTAAAAGGACACACCTTGACGCTGGGTTGACCACGGTGTAGTAGTCCATAATGGCAACAAGCAATCAGCTGCTCGGATTGGTTCTTAAATTTGCGCGTATTTGAGCATTCAATTAGTGGATCACGACGATCAAACGACTGAGGAATATAAGGTCTTGTGGGTTGCATGGGTAACGTGTACACAGACATGTCTTTTCGACTCCTGCTCAGCCATCCTTTCAGCCAGGGAGCAGAAGGTAACGCAGGAGAAGTGTTTTGAGGCTTCTTTCCTGTTTTCTTAGTTAGCAGCAAGTTTCTTTCCCATCTTTCATGCCCTATAGCGTGACCGACTTAATTAACGGAGGTTTTCGGAAGTAAGCTTCTTTCAAATTTGACAAACAAGAAGCAAAAATGCGAAAACATACGCGACTAGATGAATGGTAGAGTTCTCTAGTGGTGAAATAGGATCATAAGTTTTCGATTACTTGAATTTGCTATGAAAAAGTTGCTTTAAAAATGCTGATTCGCTTTAGTGATAAGAAGTATTTATTTTACTCCTAGATCCTCTGTTTAGAAGTGCATTATGATGAGTAAATCATGTGAATTTAAAAGCAAATTACAAGGTTTGATGGATGCAGATTGGATTTAACAAAGACATCTGCATTCTCTAGACTATTGAAAGTGATCTTGAGATTAAGGTTCTACACACCATTCATTTGTTTATATTTGTTTACATGCAGTTGTCACGACACGAGTTCGGTAAAACTCCACAAACATTAAAGTTCCTTGGCTCATAATGCAAAAGCCTTCAATTTGCTGTTTGCTTTATCAACCACATCATCAATAGAAATGAGCCAATAGCTGAGCAGGCGGATGAATTTTCGCTCCTCTACTTTCATAATCATCGCCATCATTGCCACAACTGTCTTAGTCCCATCAGGTTGCATTACCGATCTTCTGTGCCTATTTAAGCGCTTTTATCATTAACCAAACCTTAGTTTCATGAGTTAGCGCAAGCAATTGCTGAATGGAATAAGCTGCTGTTTCATTTCTAATCGACTCTGAACCTAAACTAATAAAACGGAACGTAGCTCTACAAACCTCAGTAATTTGGGCTTTATTGTTAAAATAGGCTTCTTACTATCGGCCAGGCCTAATATTACATAATACGAGAAACGTCATGTCCACCAGAGATGGAAGAAACCGGTGAGTGTAAAACAGAGCTACTGTATGCTAAACTAACAGCTATCAGCTTGTGCTACCACAGTATTAGCACTGAAATCATTCGGACTACACTGCTGTCACTGCTAATCATTAAATGTCCTGTAGTTGAGTTGCACTTCACAGGAGCAGAAGTAATCTAGCTTTAAATGCCTAGTCTTAATTAGTTCTAGATTAAAGTAAAGAATGCAACACAGTTCAACTTCTACACACTTTGCTTTTGTGTCATGACACTTTCCTTGAACAATTACAAGACAAAAGATTAGCCTTTTATGGCACTGTAGCAAGCCATCAGCCAAAGTCGCATTAGGACCGGTTCCAGAGCAAAAGGGGAAAAAATGAGAGCGCAGTACACCTAGAACAATTTGCTATTACCTTGCATATGCATAGTCCTATGCATGCGCTAATATAGGCCATTGGTCAAAATCAGCTATCAATATGACATTTCCTATGGTGCTGAAGCGAATTAAGTAGCTCTTTCGTGTTTAAATTCTTATTTTTTCCTACCTTAAAAACTTTTACTTACAGCTCTAGAACTGATGAGTAAATTTAATAGGCTAATGTTTTGAAATTATTTTACAGGTTTCGGCGTTGCAGCGATTAGTATTAAGCAATTCCACTTCGCATTGATAATTAAAATCTTGGTAATAAAGGGTAAATTCGAATTTCTTGGGTAAACGAATATTGTTAATTTACGCATATAAGACATTAAAAAGTGCCATCATTTCTTACCCGAGTTGTGTACAAAGTAATGCCAAGGATGGAATTCCGGCTCCCAATTGATCGTCAAAGTACCCTTGCTTAGCAAATTAGGCTACAGTCAGACGCGATACATCCATACGGAATCCATTCGTAAAAAGTTCATTTTCATCATGTATTTTGCAGCAATTAGGATTGACCTTCAACAAAATGCAGCTCACCATTGCCGAGGTCATTTAGGTGAAGCAATGGATCCAGTTTACCATGGAGGTAGAAAGCAGTTACCGCTAATGACCTTGAAAATTAACCTAACTTAAAAACTTGTTTCAATTTACAAAATATGCATTGCACCGCAGTTTTATGTTTTTATAAGTTATAATTACGTGTGCACCTATTTTTGTTTTTAAAAGGGCAATGATGCATTTAGTTTAACACATGACCAAGCGACAAAATTTATGTGCACCAAAAGGATGTGACAGCATCGCCTCTGATGCACTCCCCTTAAATGTCATCTCTTCTTCGAACCTACACATAGATCATCCTAGCTCTGCTGCCGGCATGATTTATATTGCTCACCGTTCGACAATGACACATCGCTTTCTAGGCAGTCCTATGCACTAATATTTACCTACGACGACACAGTAAATAAAGGCAATCTCGGGCACATCCCAATTCAACATTTGCAAGTATAGCTGCATCATTTGTTGATGGAGCGAATTCTTGTGCTTTTCGCTGACACACAGGCATTAAACACAAGTTCCCAAAAAGAGGTCTATGATTATTTAATTTATATATAATCGACATTCGCATAAGTTGATTGGGCTACGAACAATTGTCCATTTGACATCTGTCCTCCGTGTCAACAGCAGTGCCAATCCAGTTGAATTGGTGGACCGAATGTTAATAAATTCATCTTCGCCTCCTGCGATTATCCAAAAGTACAGCATGTACAGCATCTATTTTATTGGATTTTGCTTCACCAGCCCAATTGTGAGCCTCAGTCTACGTGGTGTTGTGCCTCGAATTCTTGTAGACTGTCACATAATGAGCGATTAGCGACTAGCCTTGTGATAATTATGTTGTTTAAACTTGAGTGTGGTTCCGCTCGGGAGTGAGAGACACTCTCACCGTAGACATACGCTTACCATGCTTTTCCGACTAAGTCATTTCAAAGGTGCCCCATAAAATGCTGCCTTCTAATAGCAGGGCAAGAAGAAGGGAAGAAGAGGAAAGAGGTTACGCGACAAGCCTCAATAGGTTTAGTCCTTTCAAAGAGGGTGTTGTAGCTTCTCGAGACTTTCTTGAATACAAAAGAAGATATAATGCAAGAACAGAATGTATACTTAGCAAGAGGGGTGCTGGGGCTTTTGGCACGTCCCAGAGGTTGGCCAACCGGTTAGTACAATATGGCCACTCATGAACAGAGGAGACATTACACTCGGGCAGGACACATACACATGCATTCAACACCAACAACCCGCTCCGCGAAGTTACAACGACAGGGCAGATTAGTGGCCCATTGCCAATATCCGTCACGCAAAAAACTTCCTACACATTGCATAGTAACCTTCGACCTGTCCAGCACCATGCTCCGTACTCTCCTCTGTAAGTGTACTGCGGCATTAGTTCCCTCTTTCCCCATGGTGTGAGTGTGTACTGCGGCATTAGTTCCCTCTTTCCCCATGGTGTGAGTGAATTCCGTATGGGATTAAAAATGTGCTTACCATTAACCCTGTCCGTGACCAATAGAGGAAATGCTGACCTAAAGGCGAGAAGGTACATCGCATCAGCGATGCGACACCACGATGACTATAGTGCTCCGTACTCTCCTCTGTAAGTGTACTGCGTCATTAGTTCCCTCTTTCCCCATGGTGTGAGCGAATTCCGTATGGAATTAAAAATGTGCTTACCATTAACCCTGTCCGTGACCAATAGAGGAAATGCTGGCCTAGAGGCGAGAAGGTACATCCCATCAGCGATGCGACACCACGATGACTATAGTCATCAGCGATGCGACACCACGATGACTATAGTGACAGAATAGTCAGGACTTGATATGGCTACCAGTCTGAAATCTACTGTCACATCGTGCATACAAAAAGAGGCCCAACCACCTCTGTCGAGCGGTAGAACTACACTTCATACCATCAAATGGCTGCATGGGTAAGAATCTGCAGAAGCAAGTAATCTGCAGAAGCAAGTGGAGCATGAAGTCGCCGAGCATTCTCTGTTGCTCTTACAAATTAAATCCACTCGGGCAATAAGTGATCCAAATCACTGCAATAATCACACATGTAAGCGTCATCGAAATCGCCTTTGTGGACAAATTACCTATGCGCGGATACACGTCGAGAACTTGCGTCCTAAGCCTTAAACATCTGTCGTACAGAAAATCACGCCTACAAAGCAGAGCTTTATAGCTTAACCACACTTCTAATTACTCCACGCCTACTTCACATATCGGCTCCACCTCATACCATAGTGGTAAAAGCGGCTAGACCTGAACATCTTAGATTTAAAAAGACCAAGCGAAACTAATAATTGCAAAAAAGACAAAAAATATCTGATTCAACAGATCTAACAGGCTTACAAAATTAGAGATTTGCCCTTTGCTTACAAAATTAGAGATTTGCCCTTGTTTCACTCTAGCATGGCACACAGTACTCAGTCGTTCAGAAATCCTCCTCCAAGTCCGCGATGCTTATTTCTGGGGTAACAAGTAGCCAACACTAATCAAAGTAACTTTCAATAGAATAAATAAGTGGAGTTGCTACACCACAGCTGTTCAGAGGTGCTTAGTACGGCCGCAGTAGCCTCCCATGAGTCAGTAGTACGGCCGCAGTAGCCTCCCATGAGTCAGCTTCTTCAGCCACATGCTCCCTTGCCGACATTGTCGGCAGCAATGGATACTGTTGGCGGCCTGATGAGCCTGTAATATTGCTGAAAAGCGGTCCATAGCCAACGTTGAAGGCGGTGGCGGCAGTAGAGCTCACCATAACCACCAACCACAATCCTTGTGAAGCTGTCAAAATCAACACAAAAATACTGTGCGAATTACGAAGGCGAAATTGACACCTAGTGCTGTTCACTTATGACCTCACACTTATCACAGAACATTTCAAAGAAAAATCACTTGCACCGTACTTTTGATCTGCAACGACTTTGGCACCAAGACAAATGCTTGGTTGATTTTGCATATTTTAACAACAAATGAGATCCCTTCGCAATGAAATCCTCCTTTTTGAAACAACTCTCCATCTAACAAGCCACTGGGACAACTTAAATCAATCCCTTACACAATCGTTCACCATAACGAACAACCGTAAGTGTTTTCTACAGACAACGATAAGTTATCCAGCTTTTCTTCCTAAGTCTCATCGAAGCATGTGTATACATGTAAATGACTACGAATTTATACGTCTCACGCATTAAAAGATTCAAGACCTCGAAAACAACCTAAAATGCATCTCCGTGTACAGGGGAAGAAAAGTAGCACGATAAACAGCACACATCTTGGGTCGCAAAGGTAAGCAAACACTAAATCGTTCATGCAATTATACGGTGCTTGTACCAAACGAGGTGAAACCTATCGCGATGTCATTAAACACATCGGTATCATCTACGACTGGATTTATACCGCACGACCACGGAGACACCCGCCCAGGTGACTCGAGAATCTCGCATTGTCAACCACCCCAATAGAATTTTCAAGTGTCAATCCGCCACCGCTGTGAGTCCGTAGTATCTGAGGCGAAAAAAACGGAAGCCGGGGAATGCATTTCCATTGCACTGTATAACCTAAGCATGTAAATGAAAGTAACGAAAGATACCCAAAAAAGCCTGCAAAAAGATGCAAACACTTCCAGACAAACAGTTACAGGCCTTTAAGTAACTGTTTCTTTGCATTTTGGTCCACATCAAACGAAATTGTATCAAAAATGAACCCACGACTCAGTAATTTTTAGGCCATGCATAACATGCTTCGCGAAGACACCATCACCATAAAACCGAAGTCACAAAGTCATCATACGATAGAATTGCGAGGTGTCCCGTGCCCTCGATATCAGTTCTAAAAAGACGAACAATGCAGTCATGAATACAACCCACATTTCACCATGCATAGAATATAGAAGCACCTACGAATAACTGGTGAAAAACGTGATGAAAGCCGGTTAAGTGCAATCTATTCCTACCAGAAAAACGACTGGAGCAATAGCGAAGTCAAGATGCATGCTCAGCGCTGAATGACGACTCTTTCATCCTTAGCAATAAAGTGTTCCACTAGACACATGCACTTCTGCTGAATGAAGGGGTAAAACATTGTTCGTACCAAATACAGCAAAACGCTCACTAGGATTTCCCAATATTTATGCTAACAAGACCTCTTAATCTAAACCCAGGGGCATCTACCATTTTCATAGAATCCACACGAAAATTAGGTTCACGCAGCACGACAAGGTTCAATGCTGAGGAGGCCATCACTTTCGCCTGCCGCCTCGGTCTGCCAGCACTGCACACTGCTCCAGAGTTCCACCATGCTGTACATTGCTGCGCTCATCCACCCGCCTCTTTCCGCTCCAATTTGCGCCAGCACTCGATCCTTCCCTTCCTTCTCATCATTCATCCACCTGCTATCTACGCAATCCTACTTCCTCATTTTCAGTAGCACCTGCGGTCACGCCTCCTGTGTGCCCGTATATCAAGCGCCATGTCTGTTGAAGCGCCCAGAGCAAGGTGGCTAACAGTAAATAATGAAAACGCGTTCTCTTTGATATAATGAAAACGCGTTCTCTTTGCTTATAACACTTAAATACAGTCAGTTATAACAAACAAATAAGGAAAATACGCTCGAGAATGAACATTAGACCCATTTGCAACAACCAGAACATCAAACATGTGTGACATTGGTAAGTGGAGGGCAAATAGTTACTGTGGTGGGCAAATAGTTACTGTAGCTCCCACCAAGCGACAGAAGCATGAAAACCTCAGTCACATTCGAGGCCAAGAAAGGGGACGAGGAAGGGATAACCGATGAAGCACACTTTTCCATTGCCTGTGAACTAACGAATCACTGGCTTTCGTGACGAGCAAAGGTGGTGATGTCGATCTCTTTACTCTCGCCCGCCATCTTGACTCCTGTAGGGTCATTTGCGATCTGCAACGCCTTCGTGCTATGCGCACTGCGCACATGGACCTCAAACCCGAAAACATCCCCCTTCCGGATTTGGGTCATGTTCTTATTGCTGAATCTGATCGGTCATATGATGTCAGAGAGGAGAAGTTATGATGTCAGAGAGGAGAAGAACCCCAGAAGCGCACGACTCTCGTACAACTCCCCAATTTTCGGAACTTAAAACAGCCAATGGGACAGAAGTTACAGGAAAGGCATGTGTGTGGCCTTTCTAAAGGTCCATATTACCTCTCAAGCAGTGTGGCTAGATGCCAGCGAGGAAAGCGATGTTATACGGTGGGCGAGATCAGGGTGTTATAGGATAAGCAATGCAAAAAAGCTCTCCAAGTCACCGCAGGCTCTTATCCAGTCCTGTCTCACACAATTATAAGAGCCATTTAGACGTCGTAGGAGTCAAGGACTTGAATTTCTACCGCGGTTTCGATCGGGATGAGGCAGTTTCTTGTACATTGTAACCGCTTATACATTGTAACCGGTTAAAATCGTGGGCATTGAAATGCCGAGTGCATTACCATGAGCTGTAGCTGAGCAAAATCTTAAAGAAAAAATGTTGCCAAAATGATGCGGCTTAGGCACAATCGCATTTCAAGTGGCCGGCGCAAAAGGTAAAAATGTGATGCCGATTGCTTGATTTTGGACACCAGTAATCCACATGCTTGCACCGATGCAATCTACTCTATCTCCGTCAACTGGCCAATAATGACGCAGCACCTGCGCTATTACCACCAGATCGACAAAACACGCTCACTTTGCAATTCTTGTGACTGAGTGCGCAGATCAACTTATTAAAACCTTTGTAGAGTTCTCATTGTCAGCATCATTTAGTATGTAACAGCTAAAAGGCCGATTTTAACACCTTCAGAAGATCTATAAATTGCAATTAATAAGAGGGCATCAAGTGCTGGCGCAGGGTGTTCTTCTTAACCACTGCCGTCGAATCTATATTCATACCCGTCAGGCGAGTGGACTTGAACGGAGCTCATGGCCTGAGCACAAACCAACTCAGTGCGATGACCAGAATTCACCTCGGTCATTTTACTATGGAATAGGTCTTCAATCCTGTGTTAAGTTCAGTTTTCAAAAAATAATACAGTTTTCAAAAAATAATTGTAACACCTTTACCAATTGTAACACAACTATCATAATCATTCGCCATAAGGTGTCACGGTGCAAAGTGTAGGCCTAAGTTTCGCCAAATTTAATGGCCACCCAATCCCTACGCCTGTCTACGTTCCCCTCGTCCACCAGCAATAAATGCAATAAAATAACATGAGAACTCAAAACTAATGCAATAAAATAACATGAGAACTCAAAACCCTCTATGCAGAGCGAAAACTTGCTACAAAAACAACATCGATACTGCTGCCTGTTTTACTACTACTAGCCACTGCGAGTAGACTCTGAGTTCTTCGATGTGGCACATTATCGAGAGTAAGCCAACCCTTCAAACCTGCATAATTTAAAAGGGCACTATTTTACGTATTTTTCGAAACACTCAAACTCGTCCACTGGCAGATGCTCCACAGGATCCTTCTTTTCTAGCTACTTGCTAATCTATCAGCAGCAGAACGACCAAATAGACTTAAGGACCGATATATTGCAGGGCAAAACCAGCCTAGTAAGGGAGGTTAGAATGAACCCCTAAGGTGGTGGGCACATTGCAAAAGTGCAGAAGATTTCCTATCGACCGTTACAGACCCACTGACGAGCAGGACGCACGTTCAGTAGCTGTAGCTAGCAGTGTCTACAAATGGGACATAGGCCTTCACACTTCCGTGAGACTAGGTGACTGGGTTTGCAGCAGTTACCCATACCTCCAACACATCAATCCTTTTCAGCCTCAAAACTATCAACGCTCCTACACTTCAACCACGTGCCTCACCACTGAAGACGCCGCGCACATGAGCACTGGAACCTTTAATGGAGAAAACCTTAACTCAAGTCACTCTCAAAACACGCGACTAAGCAAACAGTATTGTCAGAAGATTGGATGGCTATGTGGACACAGGATGAAGTGATATGAAGTGGCTGAGTATTTGGTACTTTGAACTGGTAAATGGGAGAGCGATGAAAGTCCATAAGTTTAGGGAACAGAAGGCAGCGGTCATTATTAGAAACTCACTCATCCTCGACTCCAATTCTGTGTCGATAGCCCGGGCTCGAATAAGGCTCCTCCACCTTCTTCACCACCGAGGCAGCCCGAATAGTAGCAGTTGAGGCAATGTGTCTGCGCTGGGCTGTCTCCAGCCTTTTCGGCACCCGACTGTACGTAGCCTGCAGTAGCGCGTTCGAGGACGCCAGTTCTCCACGTACTGCAACCCCACCACTGCTGCTTCGTGAGCCTACACCGATGGATTTCTATCTCCAGCTCCGCCTCAGCTATCTTTGATCGTGGCTGCTATGATGTAGAAAAACCACATTCTTGAGTAGCATACATTATAAGCCGGATCTTTAGCATACATTATAAGCCGGATCTTCTCTAATCTCCCGATAATCCCATTCCTGCTCCTAATGTGCCAACTACTAGGCGTCCCTATTGCCACTGCTTCCAGGTTCATTTGCCTTCAAACGCCTCCAAGAATGTTGAAGGCTTGCACAAGTGAATAAACCTATAACTAGATTGAGGACTGGATAGGAAATGGATGGACAGAAGGATCTGTGTATGAATGATTGAGCTGGTTGGATAATTTAGTTCTGGTTTTTTTCAGCTGAAGAATAGTTCCTCTCAAACAGCATTTTGTGGAACTGAAGATAATTTCAGACACATCTTCCTCAACACTAATAATTCGGAATCCCGGGTAGTTACCAAAAAAAAAATAAAAAAAAAACATTCGTAGTGGAGAGATGAGTCAAGATGGATGAACTGGTAGATAGATTTAATGGCACATTCTACAGCACTGCTATTTCCAAAGGATTTTAAAGAAGCAATGGGACAGAAATCCCCAAGCACCATCACTGCGGTAATTGCAAGGCAAAAAAAGTTCGCTTTATTTCCTCCACAAAAACCAAGTAACCGCAAAACTTCCCTCAAGGTCAATCATTCGTTGCAGTAATCAACATTGCAACACAAGGTACGAGCCCTCGCAATAATGGGCGAGCTTGGTACCAGTTTCACCCAAATAGTCAGGAACAACACAGCATCCAGTCGACGCTTATCCTATCCCACTAGTCTCTAAACAGTCTGACCTAACATAATCCTTGGTCGAATCCCGACACCAAGAACTGGTGCTAATCACCTGCAACTTGAATTAATATAACCAAGCAGGTAAGAAGAGTGCGAATAAGAGGAAGGACATTTCTAATGGGCAAGTATTGCAGCAATGGAGAATGATCTTGAATAGCCTTCTTAGCGTAGCACTTCCCTTCAGTCGATTGACTGATAGTTAGAGAGAACTCTATCGAGCGGATAGGTTCAAGACATCAGCAACGTTTGGTCTTTGTAAGCAAACGATTTATTGCAAGCAACCGCGTTTGCAGTCCATCACAAGCACGAACAGAGCGTCGTCTTTTGGGCATAGGGTGGCGCGCACTACAGACCCGTAAGTGGACGGTTTGGGAGAAAACAGGGATGATATTTTCCATCGCCTAGCAATTGCCGCAGTACAAGCCATTCCATGCCATAAGCTCTTCTCCAAGTCACACGGTCAGCAAACCACCCTACACAGACGTGGAGGCGCAGGAGCAACAAATACATGGTCTGGCAGGAGCAACAAATACATGGTCTGTCTGGCGCGTAAATGGCAGTCATGTAGTCAGCCTCCACCACGACAGCCCCTTCGATGCTGGCGTAGGAGTAAACCTATTGTTGCATCTCTGCTGGTTGCTCTTAACACATCAGTCTCGAATGAGACCAGCCAAATGAGGTGTGTAATCCCGTGTTACTCAAAATAGGGAGCCCTCCCAAACGTGATGCCCTCCACATGACTTAAAATCACTAAAACCAAACCGTTTAAGTCGGTCAATAATAAGCGTTGCGTTTTGTTACTGCCTACTACATCTTTTCACATGCTATTGAAAAATGGTTGCAAGAAAATCTTGCTTGTGCTTCAGTCCTGAGCTCGTATTACATCCCGATTGCTTTCAACCAAGGGGTTATTACATCCCGATTGCTTTCAACCAAGGGGTGACGGGAATCAATGTGGGAACACGCGCTTTACAACGCGCCATAATGGGTCCCACCAGAAACCATCTGATGCATTACCAAGCGCCCTGCGACTTATTAACAGCAAAAGTATGGATGAAAAGCGAAGAAGCATTGTTTGACTTTAATTACTCAAGCTTATCATAGGCATTTTAAAACAACAAAAGAGGGTTCGCATTGGGCTAGCAAGTTCCCAGTAGGTGCAGTCAATTTAATTCACCCTCTCGGGCTGCCTAAACACGAGTTTGATGTACAACGCAAGAGCCCATATTCGATCACCGAACATCACTTTTGATAGCATAATCTTTCAAGCACTACGACAGCATTAGCGAAGGGAAATTCGAAGCCGCATCGAGGTAGTGGTTAGATTGCAAGAAGCGTTAGCAACTCTCGGTTAAGTAGGGAAAAGGAAAAAAATCAAGAATCTGGGTTGAGCTTAAAATGACTACTGATCAGCCAAAAAGATTGATAAATATGTCATAGTAATGAACCACGTGGTCAGGTTCCACCACCTCCAGTAACCACGTGGTCAGGTTCCACCACCTCCAGAGCCTCTGTAACCAAACCTACAACCTCACCGATAGACAACGGGGGAGCAGCAGTAGTAGCAGAACCATCAGCTGCTGTGTCACTTTTTCAGGTGCGGCAAAAACCATCAGAGCTTTGGTGATAACCTCGACCCACCATCCAGTAATGGTGTCATGGATCCGCACTAATTAATGCAAAGGGTGCATAGAGGTGGCGACTTAGCTGATAAGAGTTAGCACTGCAACGAGGAATTCGATGAACTAGACGCACAGCGAGGGACGACGTCACTGGTTGTGAGCCTTTATACCTCGCCTGCATAAGCGCTGAGTGCGATAGTGGCAGGCGGAGGATACCGACCTGTCGAGGAGGCAGTCAACCATCTCTAGGTTGGTGATCGCGATGATGGTGCTGCAGCAAGCGGCTTTAAGTGGCAGGTGGGTGTAGGTTCAACAATGGGGTGGCGATCACTACCTTTGTCGCATCGCATCCCTTGTCTGTGAGAAAAGTGGAGTCACAGTGAGGTGAAAATGAATGGTCAACGAGATGTAGAGGGGTTAAGTGAAGGAAGCAACTGAGCAGGTGAAAACATTTCACAATGGGGTACCAAAGTGTAGCCATAAACCCAAAACCAAGGATTGCAATCACAAACCAACCAAAAATTAGCATTTGCAGGTTAGGCATCATAGAAGAACCGACACCTGCACGGAAATCCCATCACGCAGACACCTTGCAAAACTTAGGGCCTAAGTTGGCCCAACATTGGCACTTAACCTCTTCACTGCGTGCCGGTTGGAATCAACGTCAGCCTCGCTGATGGAGCGCGTTACCAAACAGGCGTCAAGAGCATTCCAGATCGCCCATACCAAAGTATTCATCACCACTTTTCCTATAAACTCACGAGACCGAATTTCAACCCCATACTGAGGAATCATGACGACTAAGTGGGGCTGCGTTCCTAGCACACGCAATTGCAGCTTTTCCTAGCGTGCAAGTGATAAATCATCCAGCCATCTTCACCTGGGATTAAAAACCTAGGCCCACCAGCACGACACTCAGTGTTCAGAGAGGAGTATCGATTTAATGCATCAGCCTGATGGTGACAGCGATTTATGTTATTTTTTAATAACCGTCCTCCTGGACTCATTACTTTTCAAGAGGGCGAGATTATAAGGTGCTAAGAAAAATCAAGTGCTAATGTCAACCATGCTAACATCCAGCGAAGACACAGGGAAGAAATGGAAAAACTTCTTAATGTGAAAATATGTCATCAAGGTCTTGAAGGAGAGAGAATGCCACGAACCTACGTGTTGCATAGGCTAGCTTTTGTTCGATTCAAGAAATTCCCACTATCAAAAAAGCGTCTGGGTAAACGAATCATACACCACCCTACAGAAAAGAGGCGATTATTTCACACAAAATGACTTTACTCATCCCAATTTTAGCAGGTTTACCACAACCTAGATGCTTTATTGTTCCATTACCACAAACTTGTTCAAAAAATAAGTGCGTTTGTTTACCAAAAGGCTCCTACGCCTATTCCACTACCTTTGCCCAACTGGTATGCCTGCAACCCTTAAATTCAGCCAATCATAACAAACCGACAAGGAATAAACAATACGGTATCGACATCGAGCCCATCTGAAAAAAATGAGGACATCAAATGTGTAACGTTGGTAGGGGAGATAAACAACTACTGTAGCTCCTACCGAGCGACGATCATCAAAGCATCAGCTGCACCCACGACAGAGACAAGAGACGAGGGAGGCGTCGAGCGTTTGACACCTAGAGTTCCACCGAGAAAGTAGCCTTTTGATTGCTCGCCTCCATGCACTCGCTTATTGTAGTCAGAACGTAATCCTCCATCCCATGGAAGGAGCGTCGAGTGGGTTGTTGTGCTGTCGGAATGGGTGATGAAAGAGCACACTCCTTCGCTCCTCTAGTGACTGCATCCTACAGAGGAGTCGTTCGTCCTATCCTTTGCAACTGAGAAAGGGGAGTAGAAGCCTTCCACGGAGATGAAGAAATTGTCTTCGTGCAGAAATGCCCCAACCCTGTTTTGGCTTTGACCAACTGCTGCCGTCGGCATTCGATTTACCTAGGGTAAAATAAAATTTTTGCATAAAAAGCTTAAGCGAGGCAACGCGGCGGATATGAGGTACAAACTTGCGTTCCGACATTTTGGAGACTAACTTATACTGCATTTCCACTAACCCCAAGGTTGAACGATTTTCATCATTGTCTGTTTCCCCATTCCGTGAAAAGGCGCATGAGTTGCACCCAAACCTGTTCAACGTCCTCAAAAAAGTCGAACCTCTACCTTCGGTCATCTAAGCCAGCAAGCAAATACTTACTCCCTTTTTATTAAAGTCAGCAAGATTTATCTAAACTATACCAAAGAAAATGAAACATCATGAAGCGGCACTTTCTTATAAGTGAACCTTCGCATTCGCATCCACATTTGTGAACTGACCAATGCGTTAGAGGCCATCCCATAATGGCTGCGTCATTTACCACTGTGTCGGATATGAGGCATGAAAGAAAAACGTCATTTGCCTGCCTCATTTTATGGCTTTATAGAATAATTGTAGCACGACGTCACCTTAGAAGCGTCTAAAATGGTTCGACAGGTTTATTCATGTGCCCAAATGCAACGCGTAACGAACAAGAAAAATCCGGAGCCTCGTCCTCCGCCTTGATTTAAAAAGGACTTAAACCCACCAGGATTATCAGGCGTACCATGCTGTAAAAAAGCACCTAGGCAAAAAAGGACACCGCCGCTGCTGGCAGTTGATTGAATTTTACAAAAGAATTCGACAACTACACCGCAGGACCTACAGAAGTTATAAATGCAGTAAACCTGAGGAACCATGGCAGCACCCCCTTGTCCATCTACGCTTTCAAACATGCAAACTAAAGAATAGAATCCCCTCCATAACAAAAAACTCACATAACTGTTCCCCTTAAAGCAAGATAAACGCCAAACCCACCGAGGGCAATCAGACCCAACCCCGAGTCTTCATATATGCCGCTAGGAATATTCAAATAATTTTTGCAGTGCACAAAACAAGGAGGATTCGTAAGCATTGATATTTAGTATAGCGCATAAATGTTGCAAAGAAAAAAAGCCTAAAACACTAAAGTAAAAATTCAGTCAGCCATAATGGCAGCAGTGTTGCTGCAATGCATAAAGGACTAATTTTGACAGCAGCTAAGTAATATAGCGTCAAAATAATTAAAATAGTTGATAGAATAAAGGGTTACTGTTAATAATGCAGAGCGTGGCTACTGCTTGTTGAGCAAATATGCCCATTATGTTCGAATGCATCGTTAATTTTGGTTTTATCACGACTCGGTGCCCGAGTGACTCGTAGTTTGTCCGCGGTTTATTGCCGCAAGGCTGTTCGTCGCTCATCCGGGTCATCGCGTAGGAAGGTCAGGCGGTTCAGAAAAGGTGATGTTGTCGTTTTCGTCGAATGGTCTGCTATTTTTTATTGGTGAAAGAGAGAGGATTGTAGGTCTCCTAAGATCTTGCGTTTGCCCCCAATTCCTTTTAAAGAAGTACTTGTTTTTTGCGTACATATATATCCATTTATCTAATTTTGTATGCATTTATTTGTCAATTTGAGCAAGGAGAAAGGATAGCTTTACTGTTAGGTTTTCTAGGTACGGTAATTAATCGCATCCACTTGTGTGCTGCAAAGTGGTTCAAGTAATTAATCAAGATCGTTACCTAGTATTTTGAGTGGTTTGCGACCTTAATAATGTGAATTTTGAAACCCGGGGCCTAATTTGATTAACGCAGTTGACAATATGCCTAGTATTTGGCTTCCCTTTTTTAAAGACGATGGAGGCCCGTATTCGACAAAAGTCGGCTCTTCGTTGGTGGAGCCCTTGTTATGAGTGTGGATGCATTATCGACCAGCACCATGCACGAATCCCGCCTTTGCCATTGCTCTGAACGTTGCTCAGGTGAGAATGAGTCGCGACTTGTGAATTGTTATCGCTCCTTTAATGCATTCACAGTTTTGAAGTGCTCATTTTAGAACAGCATTTTGCTTAGCAAAAGTTGGATTGTCCAAGTTGTTATAATGCCCACGTGGGTAGATTAGATCAAGCCTTTGGACACTTCGCATTCTAACTACACATTAACCTCTATATCACCGTCTGAAACCTCATTCCCTAGTTCTGCTGACCGTTTTTTGCAAAGCGTATATGCGAGATTCCAGTGCCCACCTAATCGTGCGTCCGGCTTCCATGTGGGTTGATGTCTGATTTTGACCTGGAAACAAAGGCATAAGGTCTGGGAGACCTGAAACTGTGCCTGGAAGTCTACAGTGGACTTTTGCGCATTAGAATTAAGTAACCCGATTTCCTAAGTGCAGCTTGGACTGGACTTGCTTTAACGGGCTGCTGATGGGGTAATTTGAAACGGTTTGCAGACGATGCACTTGCACAACTGAAAGTAATTCCACTGATAGTCAAATCATGTGTGGTGTGTTGGCAAGCATAAAATTGTGGCACTTTCATTTCCTTGTCTTGGATTGTTTGAGGCTGCAGAGAGGATGGAAAAGGATTGACCTACTATTTTTGGCTTCTAGAAGTTTGGTAAGTTCAACATGCGCAGACGATGTAAAGTGTGGTGAAGCGAAGGCATATGTTGAAGGTGAGCAGACATAAGGAAGGAAACAGATGGAGCGTGCAACGCGAAAAACAGGAACCGACCGGTAATATGTTTTGTTGTGAAACTAAGTACTGAGTAAATCTAATCAGAATTCCCCTGCTCACTATTTTCATCCTTCCATGTTTATCTGATTCATTTGTTCGTTTGTTATGCAACGGTCGTTTATAAGCTGGTGGTGGGGAGCATAGTGCCTAGGAGGCGCACGAATTTAGGCTGCCATATGCTCGCGATGTAGACCTCTGACCGTTCGATCGGAAGTGTGGCTCTGAGGTGGTTGATTGACTGGAATTTGACTTTTCGCAGTCTGATGGCAGTGCACTCGTGATTTAAAGCCACTGAAACTGGGCACTGGGGCTCTAATCTTCGATGTCACTGCTTTGGGTGCACATCCCATGTTTCCCAGCAGGCACGAGAATTTGTCGTAGTAGTGACTAGCTGATGGTTTCTGCGTGTTTGAAAGAAGAATAGACTGCCACATCTACGGCCCAAATGCCTCAGTGGTTGCGTGTGGATGGCATTGTGGTACCGAAGACCTATGAGGAGGGGTGGGGAGGGGGAGGGGGAGGAGGAGTAGGTATTGGCCATATTGGTGTACACCGCCGTGATTGCACGGAAGTGAAATAGTCAGTGTTTGATGTTTACCGTCTGGGAGTCGTTGGCAGGGTGTGTATGGTCGGTCTAAGGCAGGGCGCTATTTTTGCTGCATGCATGTGGTGCTGACAATGGCTGGGTGGGCCGGTAGGCTCTTATCAAGCAGTCATTTTGAGGTTTGATTGTCGGACCGAGTGTGATCCTAAGATAATTAATCGACTAAAGTTTAAATATTTTACAGACGGCCAGTGTTCGAGTCGAAGGTGCCTTGGGAGGAGAGGATGCGAGTGTGAGTGCTGTGTCGCTGCCCTTGCTGTCATTGCGTTTGTGATGCGATGGGAAGTCGGTAGATGGGGTGCCGATTTGCGCTGAAGTCTATTGCAGGCTTGTCTATTCCTGCCTATTCCTGTCCGCATTAGCTACGCTGCTGTCGCTCATCCTTCTGTGACTCTCGAGTGCGCATGTTCTACCACTCCACTGGAGGGCGTGGACGAGATCTCACCCAACGGTACGTTGAAATTCACTCATCGGTTTTCCTTTTTTTCCCTTTTAAGCACTGCGAACTTGCGATGGTGGCGGACTGACGTTTGAAAAATTAGTGGAATGATAGACTGTAAGCTTTTCGAGTCACCTGCGGAGGCGTCACCTTGGTTCTGCGATGTGGATCATGTCGTGGACGGTGTCGGTGTATTTGGTGGCATTGCGGTAGGTTTTGCCTCGTTCGGTATAAGCATTGGATAATTACATGGACGGAAGCTAAAGTGACGAGACGAGTGTGGGATTGGCGTTGACATGACAGGAGCGCTTACTGTTCTGTTCGGAAAGGATGGCGGGTTGCGGTGGTGATTGTGTCACTGCTGAAACAGCGAAATTAAGAAGACTTAGTGGAATTTTTTACCAAATCTAGTCCAGTCCCTTTTGGTGAATAGGTGTTTGCTGACCTTTGCGTCTCTAGGTGTGTGCTATTCATTGTACCACCTCTCCTTCATTGTACACATAGATGCATTTTTATGTTGCTTTCCAGGTCATCGATTTTTAAGCCATGAAACGTACCAATTGGTAGTCACGCGCTTGTCTATGCATGTTTTGGAACGCGCATCTCTGCGTGTAAAGTTTTTGTCCTGGATGGGATTCATGAAGAAAAGCTGGACAAGTTTTCGCTGTCTATAGACAACATTCACGTTTGTTAGTTTTACTGAACAATTGTGGAATGGATTGATTTAAGTTGTGCCAGTGGTTTGTTAGATTGTGAGTTGTTTTAAAAAGGGGAATTATATCGGATGAGGACTTAGTTGTTGTTGAAATGTGATAAATCCACCAAACATTTGGCTTCACTTGGTGCTAACATCGTTACAGGTCCCAGGTGCAGTGCGTGATTTTTTTGATATCTTGTGTGATAAACGTGAAGTCATTAGTGAACGGCACTAGGTGTCGATTTCGCCTTCAAAATTCGCATATTGCGCATGGAAGTTGTCAACAAAGTGTTTTACGTTGATTCGGACAGCCTCTTATTGATGATGATGATGAGCGGTCTTACTGACTAGCACTTGCTTCCCCGCCGCCACTGCCCTCAATGCTGTTCATGGGACGCTGTTCAACGACATCACAGATATATCAGGCCGCTAACAGCGTCTATCGTTGTCGACGGTGGAAATGGCAAAGGGGAATGTGAATGTAGAAGCAAACCCATGGGAAGCCACTGAGGCCGCATTGAGCGCCTTTGAACTCGATGTCGTCGTTTACAGCTGTGGTGTTTCGATTGTTCGACCTATGGATCCTGTTGAAAGTTTCTTTGCTCATTTTGGACTAATTGTTCATCCTGGGAATAAGCAGCGCGTTTTTGTGTTTGGTGGGCTTATAGACGACTGAGTGCAGTGTAAGTGACACGCAAGAGCGAAGCAAGAGTGTTGTGCAAGTAATTATGCTGGGTGTTATCTCCTTACAACTATTAGTTTTGCTTGTTCTTTTTTTAAAGCTAATATGTTCTGATCTAGTCGCCTTTATCACTATGGTACGGGATGGAGTCGACGTGTAGTAGATGTTGAGTAGTTGAAAGTGTGGTTATGCTACGAGGATTTGATATGTAAGCATGATTCTCTGTACGATTCATTACCACTTTCGATAATCGCTTGCCTAATGTTAAAAGCAAAGGGGCGACTTCGATGACGCTTACATGTGTGAGTGTTACAGGTAGTTGGATGACTTATTGACCGAGTGTGATTAAGTTGTAAGAGGAACGGGAAATGTGCAACACTTTCATGACCACTTATTGTCTCAGAATCCAACCTATGCAGCTCGTTACATGAAATTGAGCGATTTTTGGATGCTTATGTGTGTGTGTGTGCGTTTAACGCTCACCTGCCAGTTGTTGGTATTGAGTGCATATCCGCTGCCTGAGACAAGGTGGTTGAACTTGCCTTTGTATGCTTGTGATGTGACAGCGGGTCCCAGATTAGAAGCTATATCAAATCATGATTATTCTGTCGCTATAGTTGTCGTGATGCTGCATCGTTGACACGAGATTATTTTTTCGCTTTTAGGGCATGGACACATTGTCCAATCCCATACAGAATTAGCTTACGCCGTGGAGGATGAGGGGACTGACGACACAGTACCCTTATCGGCAAGGCGAAGTGGACTATGTAATGCGTTGACGGTTCGTTGAGTGACGGATTTTGGCGATGGGTCGACTTGTTTGTCTCGTCGTACATTCGTGAAGTGTGCCGCTGGTATGTCAAATACACTTCTATGTGTTCTGCCCGAGTGAGATGTCTATTATCTTCTTCGGGGAGTGGAAGAGCTGAGAGAACAGCAGTGTGTGTGTATGAATTGGCGATGGAGATGTTCTGTTGCGTAGACTCGGCTCATTTGTATGACCAGGTGACGACTGCGGCATATTTTGTCTCAGCAGGTGTGGAAATGTTTTTATTTTGTTGGATCGCAGTTTGTCGGCACAGATGATGAGCTTATTTTAAAGTACAGTCTCGATATGTTGCTCCATTCCACTGTTGAGTGTGTCGTAATTTGTTGAAAGTTGAAACGCTGCTACTTAACTTCAAGAACGGCTTTGGGAAGTAGCGAATGTATGACCTGTAGGCGGTTGGGTGGGTGGGTTTGAAAGGTTGAGTTGTGTTTGGGAAATGATGAGACATTTCCAACCACTTTTTGCAGAAGCATGTATATCAAGGAGGTGGTGAGGCTGAACGTAGCTTGAGTAAACTCGCAGTGTCTTTTCCTTAGTGGGGTGGTTCTAGAATGCTATGTTGTTATTGCCAGCACGCGCTACCTTTAAGTAGATGTAACGGCTAGTATTACCATTGGGCAACTACGTGGAGGTTAGTTTGTTGAATCGTTTTAGTAGCATTCGCTAGTTTACCTGGAGTCCTTTGTGTCTTATCTTTGCCAAGGGTTGCTTTAGCCCACTAACCTTTCAACCGCCTTGTTGGCAGAGCAGCAAAGCGTCCAGCTAGTTGTTAATGCTGGACTATAAGCACAAGTGGAATATGCTTGACTCACGTTTCGACTTAAGCAGATGATGGGATTTTCAAATCAGAAATAACTCGAAATGCCTTTCCATGAGTTTGGACTTGCGTCAAGTGCTTGTCAAGACAAAGTGAAGTGAAGTAGACACTAGCAATAAAAGTAATAGCTACATTCTAATTTCTACACCTTAACGTTGCTAAAGTAGGCAGTGGATTTTAAGCACAGCAGCTCACTTTTGTGACCTAAAATGGTTGGTTTGGGCAAATTAATTATAAAATAAATGCAAAGCATTGCATTTTTGCATGAGCTGAAAACACGTAACTAGAGGCCGCGTAGCGTTACTAGTCCAAAGACCTAATGCTAATCTATTCGTTTTAATTATTCGGAAATCAGTTTGCACTGTCTTTTAGTTACCTTATAATGAGAAACTTCTTCTGGGGCAGCAGATGTCCTTATCGATTTATCGATTTATCAGTGCGGATGAGTCAGCAAAGGGGGGCGCGCTGAGAGTGCGAGCCATCAAAATCCTAACCACTCACCCACCCACCAGCCCATTCAGATGTGACTTGTTCATGATTACTTGCAGTCATCATTACTCATTGCCTGATTGACACAACCTTGGACCTGAGGTAGTAGAAGTGATTAGCAGGGACAGGATGACATTTAAACTGCTAACAAAATCACTCTAGGAAAAGAAGACTTCCAGCAAGAGCCACTCCAACATAAGTTTTTTTTTACGGCCAGCGGAAAAATGCAAGAGGAGGGCACGTGTGGTGGAGGTTCCGCCTGCGTAAATGACTACTATTATATTACGGATTGAAGAGTGTGAACGCATATGAAAATTCATTCCACCTTTGCTATAAAGAAGAAGCTTTGCCTATCGCTCGAAATCGCAGCGGCGGAATCCATTTTCACTTTGGAGTTGAGTCTCTGTTACCACCACTTAGTGCGTTTCTGGTTGGATAGGTAGGAGTCTGGTTGCATAGTCGTACAAGCTTTCATCTGAAAATGTGGCATTTAGTTTTATGAGAGCAGGTAATAACAATTGTTCCACATCTTACCTATTTGTCTGACTTAGGTTTAGATTTCGAATGCACACTGCCTGTGGTCTGAGCATTCACTTTGAAGGGAAATGTAGCGGAGTCACTGTCACCGCCCCTTAGTTTCATCGTCGGACCCAAGGGAGAACTGCAAAATAACCTGCATCGACTCCTGCCCCAAATAGACTCTTCCACTACTGCTCCTACTTACCAACTGGATTTGAGCAAATCAAGCATGAAAGACAGAAATAGAGATGGCGATCAAGCCCGTCACGCATTACATGGGCATCGCTTCAGTGCTTGCACTTATATCCCCCTCTGGATTAGCAGACTAATTCTTTTGATTTTGTGTGGTGCGGCAGATGCCACATTAACCGAATCCAAAACACACCGAGACACAGCTCGAGGTCCCGAATTGAGCTAGCAAAATAATGGCCAGCCAAATAGTTCTTGTGCCTACCATAAGTGTATCGCGGGACAGAATTATTAATAATTGAGCATACCTTCTGCCGACTCATCAATGGCAATGCTACCGCTGAGCATATGGAGAGAACGAAACGTCACATGGACAATCATTCTGAGATTAATCGACTTATGGACATGTATTTCGTGCACAAAATAAACGAATGCATACCTCTCCTAAAAGAATACATGTGCGTCAACAGGAGGTTCAGGAATTTGACTTTCAAAGAACGACATGGCCATGCATACAATATTGAAAGACAGTGTACCCAACAGTGAGTAACTTTTATTGTTTCATGACGTTGGCAAAGATTTGAGCATAGCCTTGTCAAAGGATAAACAATCTGAGGAGCGCCAGTTGTAATACTTTGTTCTGACTGCCGGAATTGGTCACTTGGGTGGCCATATTGTCCTAGCCGGGCTGGCTGGTTTCCGGGCTGTGCTAGAAGCTCTCGATCCCTCTGTTCTCAGAATATATACACATTGACCTAGTAGTATGCCTTCTTTTACATTAAAGGAAGTCGTGGGACACTACGATGGCAATAAATGCTTCATCGTTCCCTGTCCCCTGTAATGCGATATTTATGTAACGTTTGGTCGTCACTCCAGTCCTTTCGAATACCAGCCTATGGTAACCATTCTTCGTTGTCTTTAAACACATCCTAGATCAGACTAGCACAGACTAAACTAGATCTAATTAAACCACACTACACCTGAAACCGAGTATTGCTCTGGTAAAGTTTGCTTAGATATCCACTAGTTTCCCATCTCCATCTTCCAGTTTATCCTGCACCACTTTGATTCAGTTCCAGTTCCCACACTTCCTCCTCTCACTCATTTGAGAGCGAAGGTGAGAGCACTGCCTCTACTTTGCACCTTGTAGACTAACCAAACTCCTGCCTACCTGTCTCATTGTCTGCTCCCTTTTTCTTTTTATAGACAGTAGCCTAAATTGTACTATATTGCTTTCTTTCACTTCGGCCTTAATATGTAAGTATGGTCTCTCTTCTCACCTCTTCGTGCATTTATTGCAATCTTATCATGGTCCCTCTCTGTAACACTCTTAGATCCCAAACCCCACTTAAGACTCAGGAGGGACAGCAGAATTGGTACTCACAGAAATCTATGATGCATCGCAGCTAAAAGCCTATCACCTTAACCGTGTCTCACACCCTATAGCATTACTGTATGATTTGGTAGAGATTTCCCACAAACCAAGCCCTTCTTTCCAGGTTCCATAAGGGCAGCGTCATGCAAAGCTTTATCACCGATGGCTACTTGAATGGGTGTGTGGATAAATGAGTGGGTGTTAGGGGAGTGGAGGTCGACGAAATTCAGCATTGCCTTCAGGAAATTGCGATTTGAAGATGGCAATGGCTTAAATTGGAACAGTGTCTTGAACGACTTTCGCTGGCGCCGAATCATCACTCACTGCCAATAAAACCAGCGCATTACATGAGTGAAAGCCCGGTACTCCTTGGCCAATGTCAGTGCTACTCACTTTAACATCAGTAGACAGGAGGTCAGAGGACATGACGATGAAGCGTCTTTCACCTGTGCCCTTCAGGAGAATAACAATAAATCCATTTCCAATCAAATGCCCTACCAAGTTGTAAATTTGACCGGAGGAAAGTATCACGCAAAAGCCCAACTTCTTGCCTATTTTTTTTTTGNAATGCCCTACCAAGTTGTAAATTTGACCGGAGGAAAGTATCACGCAAAAGCCCACCTTCTTGCCTATTATTTTTTTCCTCCAACAGACTCGTCAGCACACTTGTTGGGTGATGGAGGAGGAGCGGATTCGGTGGTTAGTTGTAAGATCCACCTGCCAGCTTTTCTGAAGAACTGATCGGTAATAGCTTTACTAAGCAGGCTGAGGACAGCCAAAGTTCCTCCTTGTGTTAAAACGCCTACCATTCTGATCCATCAGACTACTTTCGTGGATTTTACTACTCTTTCTATTGGAACAATTAAAGTGCTATATGCAAGTCGGCTAAAACCATTTTTTTATAAAGAGTATTAAGATATCCTACTACTCACACTGAGGACGCATTTCCGAGGTTCACATGGGGACCGACAGAGTGATTAACGTAACCACACGTGGTGCTAATGGCAAAGATGGGGAGAAATTGTCGAGAAAGCAGTACCCCAAAATTCAAAGTGTAATTAAAGGCCTCCTTGTAACAAATTTTCCCATTCATTTTAATGATGCCTGAATACTCACTTTACACTAGCTTTTGCGCGGCAACTTTTATCGACTAAATGAAACCTTATTAACTTGGTGACAGTCAGTTCACTCTCTTGTTTATTTAATACTGCTTGCGAAATGCCTATTGCAACTGAATTTCCTGTTCACTATTCAAAATTGAACACAGGGATCAGTTCTATGCTCACCTTCGGAACGAACCCTCGCCTGAAGGGTTAGTTACCTAGTTATACAGCTTGTCAGAATGACCTACTTTTATTGGCATGGTCTTCTTTATTTCTTTTCCTACGAGAAGTCCTCACTGACGACTTCACTGTTCAAGTAGCATGCAGTGGGGCGCGCTAACGTAATCTACTGTAGGGTGGTGCAGGCCATTTTGGTTTTCATTAGGCTGATTCATGGCATGTTTGCTGGCACTCTTAGTGGGTCCAACAAATAGGCTGACGCCAAAAAGAGTTGACAATCAGTACTAGAATGGGGACACAAGGAAGTAATGCAAAGGATAATTTGGCTTTATGCATTTTAACCAAGATTCTAAGACTCCAGTGCTTGCAAAGCATTTGATTATGCAGCGATGGCAAAACTTTCAGTCCTGAGATAGTTTAGAACGAGGTGTATCAAGTTCATGACGATTTCTCCGTCTTCTTCGTTGCATCAGCACTTGCCAAAATAAGTCACAAGTGTGATGTCGAAAATGAACCTGAATGACATTTAATGTGAGTGATGTGACATTCGATTTACATCTACATTATCTTGGAGAGACTTGGTCCCAAAAAGCACGCACGCATTGGCGCAGACAATTTAGGAAGACCAGTAACATTGCACCAACATTTTGCCTTCATTTGTGTTTCTACTGCTCCCCAATTTCCTTTAGAGCGCAACATTAAATAAATTAAACACAATGCTATTAATTGTCTCCAGTGCTTCATGCTCAGAATGCTGTGCTTACCTTTTGTATGCATGTGTGGGCGCATCGAATGTTCCCTTCTTCCCACATTTGCATATTCATCATTCAAAAGTACCTTGCAAACCTGACTATAAACCAAGGGAAATAGTTTTTGTAAAAAGTTCTTTAAGTTAGCCCCATGCTTCTTTGCCTTTCTAATTTTTCCTATATTTTTGAGTGCAATCCTACTGTATGCCGGTCTCCGTCAGAAGTGGTACAAATTGCTTGGTCTAAGTCGCACCGTGACCTTTGCTCCCCTCTCTACGCAAACTCTCTTCCTAATAGTCGACTTTCGCGGCTGCGGTGTCTTTGCCTTTTGGTAATTGGTGGCGGCATGTGAACATGTTATTATCCATAATCCTGGACTTGATATAAAAATGAGGAAGTGTGTTTTCAACGATGACCCGTGTGGTAAGGTTTGGAGTGGACATTTATTGCATCTCTGTTGTTGAACCGCGTTAAGTAGTTTCCCATCAAAAAAGCAATTGCATGAAGACACTACTGGATTTCGTCAAGCGCTGCTCTCCTAACACTTGCTCGCTTACCTACACACCCATTCAAACAGCCATTGGTAGTGAAGCTTTGCATGATGCTGCCCTCATTGAGCTTATCACACCATTCTCTACACCTCATGCTCCTAGACTCAAGTAAAATCCTCTCAATGTCTCACTTACACCGCTTTTAAATGCATCCAAATGGGCGTCAGTGCACAAGCTGGTACATCACAAAATTTATGACATGAGGTTGTATGAACTAAGGCCATGCACTCCTACAATGAGTTGAGATGGGAACTAGAAGTAGTTACTACATACGTTGACATAAAATTGGCAACACAACTGTAATTGTGCCGAAGTGCAGTGCCCTGCGAAGATGGCAGGTTTTACGCTCGGTAGGGCTGGCCAAACAAGACTAGTTAAAGCAAAGCGACCAAGTCCGATGAAGATGGTAGTTAAGCCCGAAAAGACATTCTTCCTCCAACCAAAGGTGTAAATCTGTGCTTGGATATGGTCGTCATCGCTATGATTTCATTAGGTATGAGCAGGGTAGTCCAGCTAAAAGTCCTCGTTTGGCAGGTCCACAAGACAGCAGAATATATGACAGCGTGCGTTGAGTGCAAGAAAACGCCGGATAGAAGGGTTGATTGGCCGAGAAATGCTTATGATTGAAAGCCACTTTGGAAAACATAATTGAGGCCTGGTAGAGACACCACGTGACCGTTGACCACAACGCTGGAGTTCATAAAGGCGGCAAATAAGCAGGCGCTGGGATAAGATGTGTAGAGACCAACGGAGTCAGATGACAGGACTGCGATGCTGCTGCCGTGTGCATAGACGTGCACATGACTTCTTCGTTGACTCCCTTTCAGCTATTCCTCATACCGAGGATCAAAACGCAATGTAGAATAGATATTTTGTGGCTTCCTTGACGTTTCCGTGGTTAGCAACCAATTCCCTTTCTCACACCCCATACCCCATAGCATGATTGTATAAATTGATAGAGATGTTAGAATATAAGCCGCTCTTTTCAACTTTTGTGTAGGTGGCATAATGGAGAAGGTAGCTCCATTGACACTGATTGTTGATGTGCACGAGTGAGAAGAGAGTAGAGAAAGAAGGCGTTTAAATAGTTTCAGTGGTGGCGTCACGTCTGCATCTAATCCCTCCATGCAATACCACTAGAATAAAGAGATGAATTTAGTTAAGAATGATAAACGGAGCAAAATCTTAATTAATGCCGCAAGTAAACACTAAATGAAATTAGCTCCCGTGTTATAATTCTGATAAATTCTAAGTCAACACATTGCGCAACCTTATGTGCTTGTGTCATTTCCTCTTTCACTCTCACAATTGGCTCCCGAACCACCGACCCAGTATAAATTCGCATTGCATAATACGGCAAACGCACAATGACCGGAGATGAAAAAAGCAGGTAAATTAAAAGTTGAGCAATTGCAGATAAAAACCAAAGATGCGTAGCAGCTATGTTTTCGCACCCATATCATTCTCAATACATTGTGGCTGTCCCCAAATTTAAAACGTTTCACAATTCAACAGGACTTCACTGGAACGGAGGCATCCTTTACATTTGATACCTAACATCGCATCAGTCTAGATTGGAATGGGAACTTTGGCGCATTATATCACTACCAGTATTCTTGCCACCCAAACTCTTTGTACAGCTGTACGACACAAAATAACTTTGTTTTACCCAAGATATGCGTTTTGTGACACCGTAGCAATTTAACATTCGGAGTCTTACTAAGATCAGTTAACGATCGAAGTGAGAAATACATAGAACGTAGTGCACGTAAACTAAACCCGTTACTGTTTCAGTTGTTTTCGTCTTGTGTATGCATTGATCAAACCACCAGTCAAACTCTAATACCATTTAGTTATTTTCTGACGAAGAGAAACGCAGTGAGCGGCTCTTTCGTCGTTCAATCTTCTTATCTTGCCTCTTAGACTTCCGCCTACAACCCTGTAGCTATCAAATGACTAAACTTCACTGATATACAAAGCATAGTTTGCAAATATGAGCATTGTTGCAAACCATACAGAACAAATTTACTGCACAATAATAATTGCAATCTTAGACATAAATGGCTCTGGTTAATTTGCGCATGAGAGGCACGACAAGAAACAGATATGAGCATTGTTGCAAACCGTATAAAATAAATTTACTGCGCAATAATAAATGGCTCTGGTTAATGTATGCGTGAGAGGCACAGTGAGAAACGATAAAATGTGGTTCGTTTATACCTGAGTTGTGCGCAAAGTTATGTCGAATGCGGAATTTTTTCCAAGTGTATAGCTAAAGAGCCCATGCTTTGCCAATTCTGCTCCTGTCAGACGCGATCCATTCTTGTGGAAATCATGTTCTGCAAATTCACTCTCATTAGTTAAACCTCAGTAAGTAAGATGAAGCCTAGAAAAACCTACCCTCTTGTGCCAAAATCATGGCACGTATTGTAGCAACAAATGCGGTTTGCCATCGAGGCTGAAAGCAGTTACCGCTTATCACCTTGAAAATGGTGAGCGAAGTGCTCAACTAAAATACTTGTTTCTCTTTACAAAATATGCTAACCAATGTTGATTTATGTCCCAAAGATCACAATTGTAATGTTTTTTGTCTTTGTTCTCATACAATACACAGTCAATTTTATCCCATATACATGACCAAATGACCAAGTTGATAAACATATTTGGATGAAAATCTATCATTAATCATCTGGATGTGTCCACATTTGGTAAAATATTTATGTGTTTGCATTTCCTTCTATTTTTGCCTCTAAATATGGTGTGTCGATAAGGTCTCTTCGTCAATCTTCTCGAACACCACCTTTAATACAAATCTTAAATGGATGTCGTAGCTCTACTACAGGTGTATCTTACACTATTCATCGTTCGGCAATGCTATAGCGCATTCTAGACACTCCTTAGCACCAATCCTTGCCTATGACATGACACATTAAGCAAGGCAATCTCAGGTACTTCTCAGTTAGATGTTTGTAAACATTGCTGCAATATTTGTTAATGAAATAAATTCTTGTACTTCGTGTCGGTACAAATATTTGTTAAGAGAAAGCATACATTTATTCAATTTATGCGTAATAGACATTTTATGGCTCTGGTTAATGTATGCGTGAGAGGCACAATGAGAAACGATAAAATGTGGTTCGTTTATATCTGAGTTGTGCGCAAAGTTATGTCGGNCGATAAAATGTGGTTCGTTTATATCTGAGTTGTGCGCAAAGTTATGTCGGATGCGGAATTTTGCTTCTAAGTGTATCGCTAAAGAGCCCATGCTTTGCCAATTCTGCTCCTGTCAGACGCGATCCATTCTTGTGGAAATCATGTTCTGCAAATTCGCTCTCATTAGTTAAATCTCAGTAAGTAAGATGAAGCTCAGAAAAACCTACCCTCTTGTGCCAAAATCATGGCACGTATTGTAGCAACAAATGCGGTTTACCATCGAGGCTGAAAGCAGTTACCGCTTATCACCTTGAAAATGGTGAGCGAAGTGCTCAACTAAAATACTTGTTTCTCTTTACAAAATATGCTAACCAATGTTGATTTATGT